>ML105438.1:15561-26543 GCA_003697995.1 Taxidea taxus jeffersonii | reverse complement strand
GCCAGGTGGTTCCCAGGCAGGGTCCAGCCCCTCGCCTACCTTGCTCAGAGGGCAGCATGGGCCAATCCGGGCAGTTCAAGACCTCCGCACAGGGCCTTGGCTTCTTTGTGGAGGGGAGAGGGACACGCCGGCTTTGGGGGTGGCCCCAGGTCCTAGAGGGGTGCTGCAGCTTCCGAGGGGAGAGCGTGAGACAGGATATGTGGGAGTGGAGGGAGGGGCCTGGCCGGGTGCATGGTGAGCGGGCCGCCCCTCTGCCCCCGCCGGCCCCACCTGCACCCCTGCCTCGTGCTGGGTGTTGGCCGCCTGGGGGCAGCGGTGGGGGCACAGCCTCATCTCCTGCTTCTCTGCTGAGTGCCCTGCCCTGGGTGGTGCTGGTCTCCGCCCTGAAATCTGAGGCCGTGGTGGTGGGACCTCGCCATCAGCCTGCAGTCAGTGGCGGAGTTGGGGTTCACCCAGACCTCACGGGGTGCCCGTGGTGCTTCTTGTCTTCACCACGGCAGACTGTCATGATGTATGGGGGTCCTGGCGGGCGTGTGACCCTGGAGTCCCCAGACTGGGTGGCCATACCCTAAGCACCAGGGGCTCTCTGGGGGCTCGCCACCTGCTGCAGAAACCTAGCTGGGTCAGGGTGGGAGAGGCCGGCCTCGTCCTGCAAGCCCGAGGGCTGGAGGGACACACAGGGACCCAGTGACAGCGTTCATAGTGCCCCTTGTCAGCTTAGATAGGACCCGGCAACATCCAGGCTCCCCTCCCTGGGCGGGGCAGGATCACCCAGGGGCGGTTCCCTGTGTGTATGGGCTGCCTCTGGCCCGCACCTCTGGTGTGGGCTGGAGGGACCTCTGGGAAGACCAGCTATCAGCATGGGGCTCCCCAGCTTATCAGGAACTGCTCCGACACGTGCCGGGTTATGAGAAACTGCTTTGTGGAGACCAGGCCAGATTGGATCCTTCCTGGGACCAGAGGGGCCCAGGAGGAGGCTCAGCCCTGGAGAGGTGCCCCAAGCCCATTCTGCAGGTGGCCGGACCCCATTTTCTGGACACACATCTTAGGGCCCTGGGGTCTTCCTCACCTACAGGCTCATAAAGTACGCGTCCTGTGGGACACATGGAGCCAGGGTTTGAACCTACAGCTTTCTGAAGGCAAAGCTCACCGGTTGCCCCGGACGGTCCTCTCTGCTGCGCAGGGCAGGGCTTGGGAAGGACTTCGGGGTGGGCTCCGTTGGCGGGGAAGGCTGGAATCGGACCCCGGATCGCCTAGTCCAATCGCCTCTTTCAGGGCCGGGAGAAAGCCGGCCCGGAGCAGCCGAGTGATGGGCCAAGGTCCCTAGCCAGTGCGTGGCTGGGCTGGTGCCCGGCCTGACCGGTCAGGCTGAGCTGGCACTGGGTGCCCAGCCCAAACTGGGTGCCGGTCACCTGTGTTCCCACCACCCCCAGGCGGCTTCGGTGTGGTGTGCACCGCTAGCTGGTGGCATTTTTTAGGACACACTCGGCTCTTCAAAACCGACAGGCGAATCCTTCGCAGGAGGCCCCATGTCTTGTCTGAATCCAGGACAGAAGTCCGACTGCGTGAGCATCCGCAGACGTGGATTTCTGGCCCCTTCGGCATGGGGAGCTGCGTGGCATGCTGGGGGCTGAGACGCACTGTGGGGCTCAGTCAGGGCATCCCGGGTCCCCGCGAGCTCCTGGGTTCTGGCTAGTGGAGCTCACTAGGGCACAGGGCTGCCCGGGCCTGGTCTTGGAGGCTGCCGGCCCACGCGACCTCTGGGACTCCACTCTTGCCCACAGCTGACGTGTCCTGCCCGCGGACAAAGCCCTGGGCCACAGCCTTTCTGGAATCCTAATTGTGACCCCACCCCAGCAACCCCAGATGGAGAGTCTAGTAATTGTGGTTCTTGGGACTCTCTCTGTGGACCTACAAGTACCGGTTTGGAAGGGCAGATTGATGGATGGGCGTGAAATTGCCATCTTGAGAGGGCCCGGGCCGAGCTATAAATAGGGCAGCCGGTCCCCGGAGGGTAGAGCCCTTTCGGGGTGAGGGTGTCGCAGACCAGCGTTGCAGTGTTGTGCTCCAGGGCAGGACGGCACAGCTGCTGAGCCGGGCCTGGCAGGTGGATGACCCTCCCTCCCGTCAGACAGGCCGAGTGGCCCCGGTTCTGATAAGCAGTGGCCCGGCCATCACTGTCACATTTTTGATGACCTTTCTCACCCAGCTGGATTAACGCAGGTCACTGATTGATGCAGCTCTTTTCCTGTTAATGTCCATCCCTTCCCGCTCGTCTCCAGACATCCCCTCCTGCTCCAGGGAGAGAACTGTGTGTCCAGTACCTGGGGTGTCCTGGGACGGAAGCCGACGGGGGCGAACCCCTCCTATATCAGGTCACATGGTCCCAGGACAGGCCACAATGGGGCTTTGGGATGGTTGTCTCAGGAAGGCCACTTTGGCGTCAGACGGGGCAGACCGCTGGCACCGCTGGAAAA
The DNA here is from genome assembly GCA_003697995.1 of Taxidea taxus jeffersonii. Taxonomy (NCBI): domain Eukaryota; kingdom Metazoa; phylum Chordata; class Mammalia; order Carnivora; family Mustelidae; genus Taxidea; species Taxidea taxus. Next base: position 24,066 of record ML105438.1, on the reverse strand, counting down.
GGCCATGCTTGGGGACAGGCTCAGCACACCACGGCCCACAGGCCAGAGCCGGCTGCTGCCTGTGTGTGCTCCCCGGGCTACACGTGGTTTTCCACGTTCAGCTGGTCAGCTCAAAGACAGAGGAGACGAGGACTGTTTTCGGACACATAAAAATTCTATGAAATTCAGATTTCAATGTCCATGAATAAAGTTTTGCCTGGACACAGCCCTACCCGTTATGAGTTATTATCTGACTGTTAACCCCGCGCCCACAGAGCTGTGTAGTTGCACAGATTCTCACGCAATGCCAAAAGTGTTCACCATGTGACCCTTCACAGAAAAAGTTCCTGGCGTTTCTAGACCACGGGTCGGAAGCTGTAGGGGCTGTGGGCGTGTGAGCATCTGCTGGTCCCTCTCCCCGGAGAAGGACCTGGGTGTGAGCACACACGCGGGCACACAGCTGGGGGGTTCTGTGAGCCGCCAGAAAGGCCAGCCAAGGACTCCCCTGAGTCTGGGGATACCAGTGGCTCTCCGTTGAAGGCCTCCGGCCCCCAGGGGACATGTGACAATGTCTGGAGAGGCTGAGCTTTGCCTCCAGTGGGAGCTGTGGGCGTCTGGTGGGTGGATCCGGGGGTGAATGCTCAGTCCCCTCCAGCGTGCAGGGCGGCCCGTTACAGTCACCCGGGCCCGGTGTGGGCAGCCGGAGGCCGAGAACTTGCTGTCGGGAAGCCTGCTTCTACTCTGTGCGGGAGTCAGGCCAGACCTGCGTCCGGGGACGCGGCCGACATGGAGTGTGGGGCGACGGGGACCCAGCCCTGCTGGGGCTGACCCTGCCAGGGCCGCCGGCTCAGGAGCTCCCGGCTGCAAAGGGACGAGCTGCACCCGCCACCCCCCCCACCCCGCCGCGGGATTTCTGCTCGGTCTGGTCCCCGTCTGGCTCCCGCGTGCTGGGCGCTGGGCGCTGGGCTCGGCCCTGGGGAGCAGGGCTGGAGAAGAAAGCTGGCTTGTGCTTCCGGTGCACTCTGATGCAGCTGGGGGACGACAGTCACGCCGCTGAGGGCAATGAGGCCCTGCGTGGTTCACAGCCCACGGCCGCCATCACTTCCTGTGCCCTCCCATCCTCCAAACACTGGTGCCCACACATCGCCCTGGACGGCCTTGTCCACTCCTCCGCAACCTGACCGCCTGCGGGGCCTCGTGGGCCTCCGGCCTTCATTCCGAGAGGCCCTTCTTCCTGGGAAGGCGTCTTCCCTCTCCCCCAACCCCTGCCCTCCTCCCCTTCCCCCTCCCTCCTTCCCTGTCCTCCCTCTCCCTCCCTTTCCCTCCTTCCCTCTCCCCCTCCCTGACTGGCCTCTTCTCCCCTCCTGCCCTCCATCCTTCCCCCTCCGCCTCTCCTCTCTCCCTCCCTCTCCCCATGCACTCCCTTCTTCCATCTCCCTCCCTCCCTCTCCCTCCTTCCTACCTCTCTCCCTCCCCTCCCTGTCCTCCTTCCCCTTTTCCTCCCTTCACTCCTTCTTTTCCTCTGCCCCCTCCCCCCCTCTTTCTCCTTCCAGAATTACTTCAGCCTCCTGTGGACACACGCCACTTTTCTCCAGCTTCTCAGTTGGAGCTTCTTGGGGTGCACTGCAGGGAGCTGCAGATGGAGCCCCTCAGAGGCAGGGCCTGTGCTCTGTGTCACTCTGCAGCCACGGTGCCCAGCCCCGGAGCCAGCCCAGGCTGCTGTCCCCAGCCCTCTGATAGCTGAGTGGGAGCCCGGAGCCTTCTGGCAGCATCCTGGGCATGTGGTCGTGGGAGAGAGGCTGGCTGCGGGCGGGGACCACCGCGAGCTCAGGGGACCGAGGACGCCTCCTTGGCCGTGGCCGGCCAGCTGCAGGAGGAAGGCCAGGGCCGCCCTGCATTCAGAGCCCTCCTCTGGGTCGCACTGATGAATTTTCCAGAACTCAAATGAACCGCGAGCAGACTCTGCGAACTCTGAACGGACAGAAGTAAGCACTAGTTGTGCAGGGAGCAAGGGCCTGACTCGGGCCAGACTGCATGAGTCATTTTCAAGAAACTGGTTTTGGGCTCCCTTGCCAGTTCTCTGTGTTTGAAAGTCATTTCCATTAAAACATTCTGGAGGGTTGAGGCTATTTTTCAGTGGACAGGGCTCACGCTGAGCTCCATGGCAATTACTGTGTTTCGGAGCCACTGGTTTTAACGTGGAAATGACTACTTCTGCGTTGCTGCGTGCCCGGAGCTCGCCACGGCATCCGGGGCGCCTGGAGCCCCTCACCCCGCAGACGAAGCCGCAGAGGTGCACGTGGGAGACGACCGAGCCTGGGGGGCCAGCCAGGCCTGCTCAGTTGGTGATGAGCACCCTGAGGGAGATCTTGCAGCCAGAGCTCCCCGGACAGGGGGTGCGGGGGGCGCCGAGGGCAGAGGGTATCTGTTGCTCATCGTATCCCTCATCAGATTCACCCGCAGCTTCTTAAACATAAGAATCCAGGGCTTTAGGGTCTGGGCTCCGCTGAGCAGGACCTCCAAGGGTGGAACACAGGGCTCTGCATTTTAAGCCCGCATCCCTGCTTGCGGGCCTGTTGAGGTTCCAGACCTACACTGTCCAAAGTCCGGTAGAACTCCGCGCACGGGTGGGAAGCTTCTGTGTCTGTGCTGCGCCCCTGGTGGCCACCAGCCGCCCGCGGCCATCGGCGCTTGATGTGGGGCTCATGCAACTGAGGGCTGGGCTTGAGTTTGTCTTTGGTTTTAATGCATTTTAAACGGACGTCTCAGTAGCTGCGCGTCCTCGTGCCCCGCCGTTGGGGGGCCGGGGGTCTCGGCGGGGCGGGGAGGGGCATGGATGCTGCAGGCTGAACGTGCTGTGCTCCGCACAGGGGGGAGATGCACCCCGCAGGCGATCCCTGTTCATCCTCGCCAGGACCCGGGAGGGGAAGCTCAGGTCAGAGGTGACGGCTAACTGTCAAGGCCACAAGGCCGGTCGGGGTGCACACGCGGGCTTGCTTGCCTGCCTCTCAAACCGTGCGAAGATTCCCACCACGATGCGGGAGTAAGGCATTAGCTGTTTCACGTTTGGGCACTCAGAGGTCTCTCAGAGATTCTTTTTGGAGAACTGGCGGAGGGGGCAGTGGTGGTAAAAGACAAAGCCAAACCCTATTATAAAAATGGGACCAAAGGTTTAGCCGACCATCTGGTCTACCTCCCTTCGAGTCTGCACAAAGGAACTGTCAGCTTTCCGGAAGCCTCTAGAATACTTGAGAAGTGCTCCAGCACTACTAGCAGTCTCCGGAAGGTGGACACCCCCCGAGCCTGCTTTCTGGTAGTCTGCTCAACCCCACTCCAAATTCCTCCTGTTTTATATCTGAATGAGGCTCTCACAGGTCAGGGTTCACCTGCCTCAAGACCTGTGTGGCACCCTCTATGCCCTTTCGTCCCCAGCTGGGCCTGCCCGTGGGCTGGAGTGGGCGACACGGCCTGTGACTTCCCCACACTCTGTCCTTTGGGAACAGTCTGCCCCAGCAGGAAACGGGAGCTGTCCCAGGGCCTCCAGAACTGGGCAGGGGGTGGGGGGGGCATCCAGGCCCAGCTCCTCCGTGCCCAGAGTGACAAGGACTTTCCTGCCCGTTGACTCATGCAGCCTGGAGGGTACAGCAGACGGGTGCAGAGTCTCACTGGAACGGGCAGCCTCACCCCCAAGAGGAGGAGGAAAAGTAGGTCAGCCACTGGAATTAGGCAATGAGCTGACCCCACAGGCCCTCCTGCCCCCGAGGCTGATGCTTTCTCAAAGAGACCCGGCAGCCACTCTAACTCACAACTCCGTGTGCATTGGAACGGAAGCCTGCTCCTGTTTCCCTGACCCTGGCTCAAGCCTAAAAGGGGCCTCGGCACAGAGACAACTAGTTCGGGTGCCCCAAGTGGCACGGGCATGGGGGGATCGAGGGTAATGACGGAGCCAGGAAGGCTGGTCCAAATCCCAGACCGCACGCTTCTTCCCTTCCCTTCCCTTCCCTAAGCCTTGGGTTTCATTCATGAGGCAGAGGTGACAGCTGCCACATTCTAGGCTTGTTGCAAGAATAAGCAGAATTTCGTGTCTCGAGTACCTCCACAGACACTGAGTTCCTGGGCAGTGTGCCCTGACTTGTGTGTCTGGGCAGCAGCCATTCCTTCTCCACGAGAACACAGTCCCGCCCAGCGGCTGGGAGCCCGGGCTTTGGGGTGCACGGCGCCGACGAGGGGCCTCCACGCGTCCCCTTTGCTCCTCCTGTGAGTTTCCGGGGAAGGACACGAGGCACAATGTGCTGCAAGCATCGTATCCACTGTGGACAACCACCAACCAGAAGGAGACCTTTACATCCCTTGGATGACACCTGTCCCTTTTGTTTTCTGTGACGCGGAGATCTGCAGACAAAGGCATCACTGTCCCCTCCGAAGACGGTCAACCCAGTCTAAAGTCCACTGTGGTTTTCATGTGTCGGAAACAACACGCTCTGTGTCTAGGCTGTCCAGTGGCTGGCCTGAGTGGAAGCTCACGGTTTCCAAACACAGCCCAGACCCCACAGGGACAGGCCTTACGGTCCCTGGTACCTCAGTCAAGGACGGTAACACAGAATCCACCTCCGAGGCTGTTTGCTGAGGACCTCACGTCACGGCCTCGGATGTAGCCCGGCTTTGTGGTTCTGCAGTTTGATGCAAATAAGGGCCTGTTGGTCAACGTGCCCTGACTTCCCACCACACGCGGGTGGCCACGCAGGAGGGGGCGGGCACGCCTGGCAGGGGAGCGCAGGAGGGACCCGTGCCCACGAACGGCTCTCTGGAACTAGGCTGAGCTTTGAGAGGCTCTCAGACCAGAAGATCCCCCGGAAGGGTCTGCAGCTCCCACGTACACACAGAATGACAGGAAGACCAGGAAGACCGTTTCCCCTAAACATCCACCCAGGGTTGCCTCTATGCCCCTTGGGCACACATGGAAGAACTTCTTTTCCAGGGGACGGTCCTTTAAATATCTGAAGACAGCTGTTTAGAAAAGACAGCTTCTTAGGAAAGCAGATGGCCTCCCCACAGGAAATCTGGGCTTTTCAAATGGATAAGGGGAAGAGCCTGCCTCCCGTCCTCCCTGGAGGGCTGGAGACGTCCCTGAAAGCTTCTGGGGAAAGATGGCGGCCACCCTCTGGGCCTCCAGGAAGTAGACCAAGGTCAGGTGCCCGCTCAGGGGCACTGGCAAGTGGGGATTGCCCGAGCCTTTAAGGAGAAAGACCCAGATCTGTACCGCCTGCCAGTTCCCGTGGTGTAAAGACTCCCACATTTTCGGAAGCGCAGTTTACGAAGCCAGCTGCGGGTCTGGTCACACCAGCGCGGAGCCTCTCCTCACATATGTGGCAGGTACACGGACCTCGGGACAGACAGACAGTCAGGGTCAAGATTAGATTCTCCAGGGTCTGCAGAAGTAAAAGAGAGGGTCCGTCCACTGGATGGCGGGGAAGGGGCCCCATCAGCTCTGCGGTTGTAAGCGGTGCCTGCCCTCCCTGGTGTCTGAGGTGCCCCTGCCGGCCCGCTGGCCAGTCCAGAAACAGACACCCCGCCGGGTGCCTTCCTGTTTGACCGCCGCGCCCTGGCCAAAGCCTGCTTGACGTTAGAAGATGCGGGTCCCACGGCGAGGGTGCGTTTTATCTCACGAGATCCTCACGGCGGTCCTGGACAGTCCCGTTTTAGGGATGAGGCGGAGAGAGGTGAAGTGTCCTGGGGTCCCCAGGAAGCCCTTGTGCTCCTGTGCCTCTCCCTCCCCAGCTGGGGAAGTGGGTCAGCCTGTGTCCCCCGGGGCAGGGCAGCCAGGGGCTGTGGCGAGGGGCAGTGCCCGCTGCAGAGAACTCTTGGGCAGAGACCCGAGGTACCCTCCCCAGCCTCCCTCCACCCCCTCCACAAAGTTCACAGCTGTCCTGCCTGGTGGGGCGGGGGAGGGAGCCGTAGCGCAGATCCAGGGAGGGGACAAGTCTGCGACGGGGGGGCGTCCTGGTTCCCATTAAAACAAATCTCCTTGTTGACAAAAATAAAGGGGCCCAAATCAACGCCAGCGTTTGCCCTTGGCCCCACTGCTTTTATTCTCCTGCAAGGAGCTGGATCCCAGGTTCCAAACTGGCGTGGACCCTCGGGCTTCAAAGGGGAAATTCCTAAGTGGGCAGGGGCTTTGGCGGGGTTCCCTGGTGGATGAACGTGCCCCCTGGGGCAGCAGCCGGAGATGCCAGGCCCAGGGTCTCATTAGTGGCTCACACACTGTTTCATTTTCCTTGGCGCAGAGTCTGGACTTTCCTTAGCAGAGAGGTGGGACGTGAAGGCCGAGGGGACGGTCGCGGCAAGCTGGGGCCGCAGAACCAGCCTTCTCGGAGCTCCGGGACCACCGGTGGGCGTTGGCCTCATGGTGCCGGGCGCTCGCGAGGGTGGACACCGTGTCAGCCCCAGCTCAGGGAGCATTCAGCTGGTCTCTCGGATGTTCAAGCTTTGAGGATGTGGGAGACCTCCCTGCCCAGGGTGTCTGGGTCCCACAGTGGCCACAGCAGAGCACCCCGGGCTGCAGGCTTGCCCTAGAAATCCATTCTCTCCCAGTTCTGTGGCCAGAAGTCCGCAGTCAGGCCCCTCGGGCCCCTCCCCGCTCCTGGGAGTCCCAGCCGTGTCCCTGTGCTGTGGCGGCATCTTCCAGCCTCTGCCTCCTTGGTCACACGGCCTCCCTCTTTCTCCCAGTGCCTCTCCACCATGTGGCTCCGACAGGACACTTGTCATCGGCTGGAGGGCCACCCTGGGCTCCCTGAGCCCACCCTCTCCTCCTCCCAGACCTGGCACACTTAGGGTGGCCCAGGCCCAGTGCCTTCTCCCATATCCACCCCATTGGCCAAGTGGGGACACAGTTGCCCTCCCTTGGCCAGTGGGGAGGGCATGGAATCACTGGGCCATGTCAGCGAAGGGCCTGGACACAAGCCACACCTGCCACCTGGTACCCTCACTTCCCCAGACCCCTCCAGGTGCCGCATGCTCTGGGCCTGCCTACCTGGCCTGTCGCGCCACGGCTGCCATAACAAACGGCCACAGAGTCGAGTTCTCCCTGTTCTGGGGGCCCGCGGCCCGAGAGCAAGGTGTCCACAGGCCTGTGCTCCTGGCCGAGGCTGCAGGGGAGGGACCTTCTTGTCTCCTCAGCTTCTGCTGGCTCCAGATGTTCCGTGGCTTGGGGCTCGTGGCAGAGTCTCTGCAGTCTTTGCCCGAGCCGTCATCTTGACTTTTGTGTGTCTGTTTTGAATCCCCCCTGTCTTCCTCTCCCGAGGACACTTCTGCGGCATTTAGGGCCTCATTTAGGGCCCCGCTGTCCAAACCGAGATGATCTCCTTATCTCAGGGCCCTTAACTCAAGCACATCTGTGTAGACCCTTTTCCCAAATAAGGTCACATTGTAGGTTCTGGGGATTAGGGCTTGGAATTGTCTTTGGGAACCGCTGTCGGCCTCACACAGCCGGAGGGACCTGGGATCTCCTGTTAGTTCTGTAGCCCTGCCCCTGCCTTCCCAGGGGCAGGCCGGATCTGATCTGTGCTGTTTCTGCAGGAAGGGGCCATGGGCAGAGCATCCTGGGGCGTACGGGCCTGGAACGGGACCTTGGCTCCTCCACTGACTGACCCGACGGCGCTGGAGACCCATTTCCAAACATGCTCCCAGCTTGAATTCTGAGCCACACGTGACGTGACGCGCATCCTTGCACTGGCCGGGCTCATGGGCTCGGCTCAAAGGTTCTGGGGAGCAAAGGAGCTTGATTTCTGGGTTGGGTCCAGTTTGGGAGGCTCATTCAAATTTCTATATTCCCTTTTACTTCCTCTTATGGAAGAAAATTTAATGCAGGAGCTGTTTCCATTAAAAATATTGATTTAATACTAAAAATGAAAACAAATAAAACTAGGCCCTACTGGAAAAAACAACAATCCCAGACGGTGCTTGGCACGCCCGGGCAATGTGCCGCCGCACGCAGGGCTCCACCGGGCTCCCTTGTCCTCTTGCCAGCTCAAGCCCGCCGCTGGGGACGTCCCCTGCTCTCAGGACACGGGAAGTACAAGGGATTTTCGGCATGGACACTGGGCCGCACAGCAGGTGCCGCTGACCCCTGGTCCCACACCATGGCTGGCTCGCGTGTCTTCTCAGCCTCACCAGTGGGGACGACGGGGTAGCTCTAGGGCTATGGTGGGTTGATGGTGGCCCCTGGAAATGGGACCTTGTTTGGTTTTGTTTAAAGATTTCCTTTTTTTGAGAGAGAGAGAGAGTAGCGAGAGAGAAAACACAAGCCAGTGGGAGAGGCAGAAGGCCACGTGTTCCTCCGCACGCCCTGAGCCTCTCGATCTGGGGCTCCTGAAGCAGGCCATGGGTACTGGATCCCGCAAAGGGTGGGGAGGGAGAAGCGAGGCTCTGAGGACTCAGGAGCCTTCACAGGAGGTGGCCGTGCCTCAGCCTGAGTGCTGCCCCCCTCCCCACCCAGCGTCACATACTAGACGCTCCACCCCGTGGGCC
>ML105438.1:0-15161 GCA_003697995.1 Taxidea taxus jeffersonii | reverse complement strand
AACGAGCGAGACCAGGGCCAGAGCTGGACCAGCAGCCAGGGTGAGATGCCATCGGAGGTCCCTCCTGCTGGACACGGTCCCACCCCTACCTCCGTGGGCGTCAGAAGGCCCGTATTGTCCTGGAAAACACAGTGCCCTGGATGTCTCCAGAAGGCCTGCAGAGTGGATTGCCAAGGTAGAGTGTGCTGGATTGTGCTCCTTCATTCGTGCGCCGAAGCTCTAGCCCCAGCACCTCCGAAGGTGACTCTGGTGACGGGTCCTCTAAAGAGGTAACAGAGGTTAAAAAAAGAAGTCGTCTTCATTTTAGGGTGAGCTCATCCAGCACGACTGGCTGTCCTTCGGGAAGAGTTCAGGCACTGACAGGCAAGGGCGGAGGACGGGGACAGAGGAGTGGGGCAAGGCCACCTACACCCCCAGAGAGGCCTCGCGGAACCAGCGACACCTTCCTCTAGGACTTCCCGCCCCAGGACCGTCAGAGACTGGCTTCCCCTGTTTATGTCCCGGCCCCAGCCGACTGCCGGCTGGGGGAGCCTGGCCCAGGCCTGCTGTTGGGCCCACCCAGCCCTCTCCCTGCCCTCTTCCACCGAGTCCTCGTGCAATGAGGAACGTGTTGACAACAGCATGACAAAGAACGTGCTGTGTCCTTGGTCTTTAAAGTGGTGACCTTGGCTAGTAATTGTTCAGAGATCACCCTAGGATTAAGAGCACCCGCCCCCAGTGCGGAGAGAGCCCCTGCTGTGGGCAGAGCGTGGCCCTGCGTGCTGAGAGCCCCGGCTGCGCAATTCTGGGGAGAACTCACTTGTGGCTGCCACTGGGGCCCCAGCCCGGACTGTGGCTCCCATCCCCGGACACCACCTGCAGGTGTGGGATACGGGTGTGCAGCATCCTCCTTGGGCAGCCGAGGGGAACTCACCCCAAGGCTACCCCCCACTGTGGGTGGGTGTGGGCGCAGCCCCAGCCACTCACCCTGTGGGCCCCCCAGATGCCCTGGGCCCGCCTCGGTGCCCCAGCGAACACTGGGCTCTTGCAGGGCAAGCAGATACCTGGGTTTCTTCCCCTTATCTGAGGGCCCAAAGCTTCCGCCTGCAGAGGGAGAAGGAGAGAAGGAACCTGGCTGCCTTGGAGGGTTTCCCCTGGGAATGGGCCAGCCATCTCCCAGCCAGCCAATGACTCTGGGAGGCTGAGTGGCCCCGTAAGATGGGAGGCGGGGGGCTGAAATCGCCGCGGGGCTGGGGGACAGGAGACAGCGCGGTGCTCGCATGGAGCGTCGTGGAGAGCCACGACTCTGCTGCTCAGTGTGTGAGAAGGGCTCCTGGCGGTGGGAGGGTGATCTGGGCGCTTGGATCCCTGATGCAAAGCTTGGGGCACACCTAGACTGCCCCGCTGTCTCCCGGGCATCGTGGGAAACATACCGTGACAGTGGGGCACAGAGCTCTGGATGGTGGCAAGTCCCTCCCGTGACTAGAAGCACAGGTGCCGGGCCGGGCGGGAGCGGAAGCTGGCATTAACTACAGAAGACGCAGGAAGGACGTGCAGACAGGGGGCCACTCCCGGCACAGGTGGGGGACAGACTGTCCCGGCACCCCCAGGCCCATGCTGAAAGGGCCCTGGTGTCTCGCTCACCACAGACTCTCTAGAGCCAAGAGCTAAATGAACAGTTTTCACCGGCTCTTCATTTTAATCCGTCGCGGGAGGACCGGGGTGGGGCCTGGGGGATGCTGGGCTTGGGGTTACACAGTGTCACTGTTGTGTGAATCTGGGTGAGGTGATCAACGTGTTTCAGGCCCAAAGGGCAATTGGTGTGAGGAATCTGCTCCAGCACAGATGAGCTGGTATTTTGGGTGAGTCCCTGACCCTGCCGGGTCCCCTGGAGGGTGGCTGACTGTCTCACCGTGCCCACCGGCGTTCGGGTGTGATCCAGACAGCCAAGTTCTCCTACAGCGCCAGGATGGTGGTCAGGCCGCCCAGTTTGGGGCCTTTTTTTGACTTTCCTGGTGGGATGGAAACTTGCCTTCCGACCTAGCTCTGGATGAAGAGGAAACCCACCTTTGTCAGCTTGGCTAAGACATGGCGCTCCTTGCTCTCCAGGGATGGGACAGGATGCATCTGTCCTGTCTTCTCAGGGCCGTGAGGTGCAAACCTTCTTGTCCCTGCAGAGAGGGAGGCTGAGTGGGAGCCTGATGGACCCTCTGAGAGTCCAGGAAGGACTGCCCTGTGTCCTTGGGGGAAACGCTGGAACCCCCCAAGTCTGTAGTGTTTTCTGGTAGTCTGGCCACTGACCTATGTGTGCAGGTCAAGGAGGGAGGCTGGCCTTCCCACTGGTGGGGGGCACACTAGGACCCAGACAGGGCTGGGGGCCGGGAGCTCGGGAGCGCTATGTGGAAGGTCTCATTAAGTTGCATAAAAGTAAAGGAGCAGCTCTAGGGTCACCAACACCCCCCCAGCCCCCTCCCTCCTACATAAATACATGCAAAGCACACAGCTCTCACACACACTCTTCCCCTAATCATGTGTATGATTTACACAGGTTGCAAAAAAACCAAAACACACAAAAAACCCAAAGAATGATAAAAACCGGAAAGAAAAGTCTGCTTTACTTAGCGTGTCTAGCGCGCACCTCTCCATGCCCTGTCGGCCTGTGGGAGGGCACACGGGGTAGACGGGGAACCAGCCGGTAAGCTGGCAGCCGACACCCACCACCCACCTCAAGAAGCAACATGTGGCTGTCCCAGCCAAGCTAACTTTCCCCCATATTTCTAGAATGGTGGGGACTAATGGCATTTGGGGAGTTTCCCACCAGTCTGGAGATGTAACTGGAGATAGGGAGCCGGGCCCCAGCACCCAGGCGGGAAAACTGTTGGCTCGTGGGGGTGAGGGTGGACGCCTCAGGGGGGGTCGACAAGTCTTTGAGTCGCCTTCACCCCTTCTCTAAGAACCAGCTCGGCAGCTCTCCCAGAAGGGAGGCTTTCTGGGCCTGGGGGGCCGGATGGAAGGGGCAGCCTGCTGCTCCAGGGACACCTCCCCAAGGCCTAAAGAAGTGAGGGGAGGTGCCCCGCAGCGGTCCCCAGGGCAGCAGGTCCTGACCCTTACTCCTTTGCCTGCTGTCACCTCCCCAAGGGGCATCTTCTCTGGTGGCAGAGGGGTCACCAGGAGGCAGGAGTGAGGAGGGGAGTGGGGGGTTGCCTGCCAACTGCCCCTGATTAGGATCCCAGATGAGCAACCTCCAGGCTCCTTCTGGGACCCTTGGGAAGTCAGACCCTAACTTGGGCTCCCGCGCCCAGGCTGCAGGGAGGGGGAAGGTCCAGGGCGGGTCCTATGGGCGGGTAGAGGAGATGGCCACAGTCTTGGGCGCCCCGATCCGGCAGGATTAGACGTTCAGTCTCCGCCCAGAAGACGAGCTCGGAACTCCTCCACGTAAAAGAAAAAGTTGGGCCGCGCTGCAACTTTTTTTCTTAACCCAAAGTGATCCAACCCGGGGTCCCGCCAGTGTGGCTCCTGGGGGTGGGCCAGGTGCGGGCACCCGGGCGGGAGGGGTCGGGGGCCCGGGTGGGCCGCGGGGCGCGTCCGCGCGCACTCGCGGGGCGACGGCACCGCCCCCGCCCCGCGCCCGCGCGGGCCCCGGCCCCGGGCCAGCCCCTTCCTCGCCGCGACTCGCCCGCTGGCCCCACCCCCGCGCCCGCGGCGCCCAGTGGGAGGCGGGGGCCGGCCCGGCCGAGCGCGGCGCCGCGCTCTGATTTGCTGCGCGCGCGGGGGATCGACAGGCTCGGCGGGTGCCTTCCAGGCGCGAGGGAGGGAGGCGAAGGGGGGAAAAGCGCACGGCGCCCTAGGCGAGGTCGGCACTCCCGGTCCCCGCGGCTGGCGCACGGCCTCACTCGAGCGGAGCGCCCACGGGGAGCGGGTCGCGGGGCGGCGGCGGCGAGGAGGCGGCGAGAAGGAGTCGGAGGAGGCGAGGAGGCGCGGGCTGCGAGCCGAGTGGGGTCCCGGCCGCCCCGGGGCCAAGGTCGACCCCCGCCCGTGGGCGAGCGCGCCAGCCGGCCCCGGCCCGAAGCCGCCGCCACAAAGAGAACGCGGGCGCCGGCTCCCCATGACTTCCTAAAGCGCGCGGTTCCCCGCCGAGTCCGCTCCCTCCCGGGCCGTGCCCCGCGTCCCCGCGTGTCCCCGCGCGCCCCGACCCGCGCCCCGCCGGCATGGACGTCCACACCCGCTGGAAAGCGCGCAGCCCGCCGCGCCCGGGCGCCCCGCTGCTGTCCCCGCCGCCGCCGCCGCTGCTGCTGCTGCTGCTGCTGCTGTGGGCGCCGCCTCCGAGCCGCGCAGGTAAGGCGCCGGGCGCGGGGCGGCTGTCATCCCGGCCCCGCTGGCCTCCCTGGCGCTGTCCCCGCGCTCGGCACGGCGCGGGCCGCCTCCCCGAAGGCCGGCTGTGAGCGCGGGGCACGGAGACGCGCCAGCGCGGTGCCCCGCGCGCCAAAGGGCCGGCCGGGGGGGCTGTCGCGCGCGCCGGGGGACGACCCCGCGTCGGAGCAGCCAGAGGGGCTGTCCACGAGGCCGGCAAACTTTGTCCCGAAACTTAGCTTCTCTCGCAGCAGTCGCGCCCGGCAGCCCAACTTCCTCTCCTGAAAACGGGGAAGGGTCGCCCCCTAGAGTCACAGCCCGTCCATTCCGGCCGCGCTGCTGGGCGAGGGGACACTGGCCGCTGGTGGGGTGATCCCAGAGGCTTGAGTCCCCAAGCGGGGCGCTTCTCCCCCAGGTACACGCCAGACCCCCTCTGCTCTCCTCCCAGTCTTGCTGTCCTGGCCACTAGGTGCCCCTCGGGCCTGGGGAGCGGGGAGGCTGGTAGACCAGCCCTGCTGCTAATCCCACCCCCAAACCTCCTGGCCCCCTGGGAGGCAGGTTGGTCTTTTTTTGTGTGTGGTGGTGAAGGCCCGGCAGAGTGGCTCAGACGATGCCCAGATGGGGCACTCCTCCTGCCAGAGGTCTCAGGTGGAGGGAGCCCTCTCCCATGGGGAGTCTTACAGCTGCCGCTCCCTCCCACTCAGCCTCCTGACGGGACCCTGGATTCTAAGCATCACCTTGGTGATCACCTGTGCAATGGGTCTTCACACAGCCCCAGAACCGCCCCCGCCAGTCCCCATTAACTGGGTGGGGAGACAAGGCTCGGGGCTGCTGGTGCGAGGTCAGGAAAAGTGAGGGGCACAGGGGTGGGGCAGTGGGCTCAGCTGGCCCAGCTGGCCCCGGGGGAGGGCTCTGCTGCCCGCCCCCTTCTCTCCTTCACTTTGTAATTTGAAACTATGTGGGAAGAATCACTTTCCATGTTCCGCTTGCCAGTTAAGATACTCTCTCCCATTTTCCTGGCATGGTGAGCGTGTGGTGGGCCAAAGGCGAAGAGCAGGAGCCAGTGTGTCCAGCCAACATGGGGCTGGGGGAGCCACGGGGTGCCGAGCCTAGCTCGGGGGACCTGCCGTCTTAAACCCTGCATGCCAGGAAGCTGCCCAAGGTCCTGGGCTGACCTGCGTTTGTCTCTGGGGTCAGCTGCAGGTGGAGGACAGTCGTGGTCTCCAGGAAAGTGGCCTGGAGGGCACTGGGGGATGCGGTCAGGGGGCCCCGGGTCTTAGCCGAGTCCCGCTCCCCGAGGGCCAGGGCGGCCCCTGGGAAGCAGATGCGTGGCAGAGGGGCCGGGAACTCGCACAGCTGGCTTTGGTCAGAAGGGCAGTTCGAAAGCACGTGAAGAAGTCACTTTTCTGAGCGGGTTCCCAGACCTGTCCCCACCTCCCGGGGTGGGATGGGTTTTGAAGTCCCGGGCAGGGCAGCGCGGGGTCCCTTGTGGGCGGCGGCCGGGCACCCCAGATGCGGGAGGCGGGAGCCTGTTCTTCTCTCCACTTTGGGACTCACCAGATGTTTTCCGAGTTTTCCCTGAACATGGCTCTTTTTTTCTACCTTCTCCTTGGCCAAGTGTGTGAAGGAATGAGAAGTAAGATTGCATTTGGGGCCGGTTAACGTTGTAAGGGGCGGAGGAGAGTATGTGAAATGAAACATGACCCCAATATTTGGAAATTGAGGTCATCTCCTCAGCCGGGCATTGGGCGGCTCTGGTCACGTGACTGCTTCTTGCAGTAATTTTGTGGGAAGGGTTTTCCAAGTGTTGCGGGGCTTGACAGATGCGAAATGGTTAAACTCCCTCTGACTCAATCAAGTTGGCTGGAGAGATACCCTTTTCCATCCTTCCCGCTTGCCCGCCTCCCCAGAAGAGAACAGGCAGTGGGAGGAGCTCCGGAGTCCTTGCGCTCCTCGGGGTCCAGATTTCAGTGGCTGGAGGGGCTGCGGCTGCGGTCACTGCCCAGCCCAGCTGTGTGACCGCCCGGCAGGGCCGCAGGCAGGAGTGTCTTCCCGGGGCCAGAGCCCAGAGGGCCTTCTCCTGTGATGTTGCTCCAGGGCCCTTTCTGGGGTGCTGGCCAGAGCCTGCCCCGGTACCCCACCCTTCAGATATTTCTGGACAGCCACGGCGGCCACGCCCTTAGCCCAGCACAGCTGATGCCTGCCCGCCCCGCCCCTGCCTTCTGGCCCTCTGGCCCTGCCTCCTCCCTGGATCTCAGACACAGCTTGGGTGGAGCTGAGGGGGCAGATGCCCACTGCCCCCCGCCCCCCACTTAACAACAAGACAGCAGAGGCCAGACTAGCAGTGAGCCCCGAGAGTCAGGGATGAGTCACCAACACCCCTGAGGCTGAGCCCGCACTGGAGCCCTCGGGTCGCGTTTAAGGAGCAAAGCAGGGTCCCTGGCCCTGGAGACCCTGGGCCCTGGTAACCTTGGTCGTGGACATGCTGACCCCTGCCTGGCCGCGTCATCTCACTGGACCCTCACACAGGCCTGCAGGATGAGGCGCCCGGATTCTGGGTCTGTCTGGCCTCTGCTTCTGACATGGGCACGCCTCAGTGCCTCAGACTTAGCGGGGGACCGTGGGGGGCACCTCTTCATCTCCATTTCTCTGCTCTTCCTGGGAGAGGCCAGTGCCCTGAGCAGTGTGGGGGGGGGTCCTGCCCCCTGTGGCCCCAGGGTGAGGGCCGTGTTGCTTTTGCTTCCCCCTCCCTCCACTCCTTCCTTCCTCCCTTCCTCCCTCCCTCCCTCCCTCCCTTCCTTCCTTCCTTCCTTCCCTTCCCTTCCCTTCCCTCCCTCCCTCTCCTCTTCCTCCCTCCACCCTTCCTTCCTATCTTCCTCCTTTCCTCCCTCCCTTCCTTCCTTCCTTCCTTCCTCCCTTCCTCCCTTCCTTCCTTCCTCCCTTCCTTCTCCTCCCTTCCCTTCCCTCCCTCCCTCCACCCTTCCTTCCTATCTTCCTCCCTCCCTCCCTCCCCCCTCCACCTACCCCCCTTCCCTTCCTCTCCCTCCTCCCCTCTCTCCCCTCCTTCCTTTTTCTCTGGAATGCCTTCCAGAGGGACCAGATGGGTTGCAGTCTCCACTCTCCTCTTCCTCTCCTTTAACTGGCCCTTTACTCATCCTCAAGACCCGGCTGGACCTTGAGGGCCTTCCACGCAGGCTGACCCGAAGGCTGACCCGGAGGGATATGGGAGGACAGAGGTGAAGGGGGCGGAGCTCCTCACTGCTGGAGCTCTAAGTCTTCTGGGCGGGGGCACAGGGCTTTGTTCCACTCTCCATTTTTGTGCCAAGTGTCACGTGTCACCTTACATAGTCTGGGAGGGCTGGCCCCACTGGGGAGATCTGGGGAAGCTTCCTGGAGGAGGTGATGCCAAGCTTGGTCTTTCCTGCCCTCTTCTTACCCTTCCTTAGCAGGTGCCCTCCTCCACCTCTGGCTTTACTCTTGTCCGCCCCTCCTTCTTCTCGGCAGGACATTCCAAACTCTGCTCTGGTGTTCTGTGTTCTCTGGGGCTGCTTCCCTTGGCTGGAAAGCCCCTCATTAACTCGGTTGGCAGGGCGCCCCCAGCTCCGCTTGTCCTGGGAGGGCTGTGCCAGCAGAAGTGGCTGCAGTGAGAAAGAGGGGGTCTCTGCTGGGTGGGGGAGACCTGGGAGCTTCCTTAACCCTCTCTGTGCCTGCAGGCGAGGCTGGGCCCTGAGTGCTTGGGTGAGTTCTGCAGATAAACTGATAAGCCGCGGCTGCGGTGGGGGGTGGTGGCTTCTGGCCATGACTTTGGGTTCTTGTGCTGGGGGACAGGCAGTTAGGTGTGGGAGGCGATATCTGACGGCTGAACCCCAGGGGCAGCATGGACAGTTGCAGGGGTTTCCCTCTGAGACCCGCTTGGGGTGGCTGGTCTGGGCCAATCACCCTGCCTCATCTTTCCTATCTGGAAAATGGGCAGAGTTGCTTTGCGGGATGGCTGTGAGGACTGGCTGCTGTCGCGGGAGCCCCCGAGTAAGGGAGGACACGCCGGGGCTGCTGTTCCGGTGGTATTTCTACACAAGGAGCCGAGCGAGCGAGCGTGCTGTCACCCCCGCCCGGTCCCAGAGGCAGCCCAGCAGAGGGGGGTGTGGCTGTCCAAGGAGGCCCCATTCCCAGAGGCTTCTGTCACCCCCAGGCTGGGTCAGTGTGTGCCCCTCATCGCCTCCTGGGTCATTTGCACGAGTCGTCTGGGACACGCTTGACAAGCCCCTTGGACACATGTGCGGGTTTCTGCGCATGCGTGTTGGGCACACGCTCGTGTGTGACCTGCTGGTTCGTGTGGACCCACGCGTCTGTGTTCTGTCTCCGTGTATGCCTATGTTTTGTGGTCTCCCGAGGACCTTCTGTGTTTGGGCAGCCCGGGGTGAGGTGACATTGCCCTCCCTACCATGGGTGCTCCCCTACCCCCTGCCGGGTGGGAGACTCGGAGATGAACCGTGACCCGGGAGCCTGCTGGGGAGCCACGAGGCGGGGGTCCTGCAGGGTCCTGCCGGGTCCTGCCGGGCCGATCCTTTGATAAGATGCTTTTACTCACAGGAAGGCGGCGATGAGATACTGCAGTTTCTTTTCCCCCCATATGTGGCTCCCCCCACAGAAGGCACTCTGGTGTCTGCACTCTGCCAAATGTCCCTTTTAGGATCTCTGGCCTGGCTTGGCTCGCAGGGATCCCGAGATCCTGAAGGCGGAGCCGGCTTTGGCTCTTCTCGCGGGCAGACCTGCAGGGCAGACCTGCAGGCTGGGGAACCCCACGTGGGTGACGCTCAGGGCAGCCACACCCCAGCCCCACACGTATTACCAACTGTGCATTTAGCACCCCTGTGCCTCAGTTGCCCTATTTTTAAGAAGAGGGTGACAATCCTAAGTCCTGCAGAGTTCTTTGTGGGGGTTCCCTGCATAACATGTGCAGAGCACGCAGTGAGCCCAGTTATCACCGTGTGTCTTTCCCAGACCCTGAGGCACCCCGAGGCAGCAGGTGTGAGGTCCTGCTTGCTGGCTGGCTGTGTGAGCAGGTCCCTCTCTCTCCCGTGGACGGTCACACTAGTGCCTCCCTTGTGGAAGAAACAGGAGAAGTGGTGACACGGCAAATGTCCCCTGGTGAGTTTATGAGACCGCTCGCCGGGACATCCGTGGTGCTGAGGCCAAGGGGTGGAGGTAGCTCCCCTTCCTCCTCGGGCCACCCCCACTTTGCAAGGAGGAGTTGAGTCCAGAGATGGGAACGGACCTGCCCACATCCCCCCGCGGGGCTCTGGTCTTCTACCTGTGTGACGTGATCATGAGTAACGGCAGCTGCCCTGGTCGTGTTCACGCAGGTGGGGGCTTTACCAGCCCAGATGCCGCTCGGTGCCGGCGCTGGCCCAGGCGGCTGGAGGCCCGTTCACGGGACGAGGGCGTGCTCGGCGGGCTGCGAGTGGGTGTGTGTGGCTGCGTGGTGCGGGTCATGGGGGTCACTCGGTCCGAGGCATCGGCCCATCAGCTTTGACTCACCCAGCAGTTTTCTGGCAGAGCCCCAACCTAAGTGGTAACCCCACGTTGGAAGTAAATGTCGCCATTCTTCGGTGACTCAGGCCCAAGAAATGGAACCACAGTCTGACCCAGTTTCTCCAGACTGGCATTGCACAGCGCTCGGGGGGTCTGCGATGTCTCTGAGCGCCAGCGGAGGGGCCTTTGCTCTCTGCTTCCAGCACCGTTCGGCTGGTCTTCCGGGCCAGCACCGTGGCAGTAGGGACCCCAGGGAGCTCTCTGTTTCACCGAATGCCACACACTGGCGTGGGCGGACGTGTTGAAACTGGGAGCCTGTGCTGGAAAACGGCGATCCCACCAGGACAGACAGCAGGACAGAGCGAGCGCTTTACTGTCCCTGCAAGGCGGGGGCCAGTCGTCTCTGCCCAGGGTGACCGAGAGCGGCAGCGACAGCTCCGGCTCCGGCGGCCGTTCCTCCTGTGGAGGGTCAGAGGGGGCCGCAGAGAGGCTGGGCCCGCCTGCAGAGGGCTGGGGGCGGCTGGGATCTGTGTCGGCCCCGGGGCAGGTGCGCGGGTGAGCAGCAGGAGAGCGTCCCGCAGCACGGGAGCTCGTGAGGCAGCGGGGGACTGACTGTCCCAGTGAAGAGCAGCGTGGGGCATAGTGAGTGGAACAGCCACCGCAGGTGGGGCTGCCGCGGGCCAGTCGGAGGGGAGGCACCTATCAGCCCCGCGGGGTGCTGGCCGATCAGAGTCCAGCCTGTCTTGTCAGGCCCTGAGGTTGTCAGAGGCGTGCCCTGGGCGAGTTGGAAGGGAGGCGCTGCTTGGAGGACCAGGGGCACTTTCCCAGCTGTGTCCCTCCTCTGGTTCCTGTTCATCTTCAGTGAGACGCCGTGCTGGGCCCTCCCACCAGCCTGCGTTGGGTGCGGCTGGTCCCATCCCGCAGAGGCGCACGTGGAGGCTTTGCAGACCCCCGGCCTGCAGCCTGCAGGTCCCCCACCCCCAAGTGAGAAGCGCCCTCCCGCGGGTGTAGGACCCGCACAGATGCCCGTGCGGGTTGCCAGTCTCCACGCCTGGTGGGGGGGTCTTGGCAGCCTGGGGCTTTTGTTCCTGTCTTTGTGCGGGAGAACGAGGTTGTGTCCTGCCCACGGTGGGCAGTCTGGGAGCCTTGGCCTCGCTGTCTGTTTCCTCTGATACTGGGCTGGTCAGTTCCCCCCATACGGCACCTTGCTGAACGTCAAGGCCTTCTTGGTGAGGACAGCCAGGTGGCTGTGCACCCAGTGGGCCCCTGGCGCCCTGGCCTGCCTGGGTGGGTTCCTGGAGCAGGTGCCAGTAGAGCCGGGAGGGCAGAGACCTGCAGGGGGCATGCAGGGAGATGGGGATGAGGAAGGGCCACCTCTCATCCCAGGAGCTCCCTTTGGTCGCGGGAAGCCTGAGCCCTGTTTGGGTCTCTCATGTCTTCCCGGTCTGTGGGGAGAAGTGACTGTGACCTCTTTCCTGTTCTGTGTTCCCTGGAGACAGTGTGCGGTGCTGGGGGGCTCCAGCTTGCTCCTGGGGAAGGAGGTGGAGGAGGCGGTGTCTGGTGCCAACGCCCCGCGGAGATGCTGCAGTCCTTCTGAGGAGGCAGTGGGGGTGTTCCTGCTGGTTTTATGCAGAGGAGGAAGGGACCCCAACTTCCAAGTCCTCTTGGACTAAAAATGCTCGCCCCAGAGGGCAGGAGCGACCAGGCCTTTCTAGGCTGGAAGCTCAGGAATAGGGTTTCCAAATGAGGTTATTTTCCAGAGAATTATTCAGTTATTCAGAGTCTTAGTTTAGGTAAGGGCCCTTCAGCGCAGCAAGTCCTGCTTGGACAGTGGCTACATTTCACTGAACCTAGGGAACCCACGCGGGGCCTCCTGGGCACCCAGGGTGGTGGGGCTGGCATGGGGGCTCCGTGAGCAGCGAGCTGCAGGGAGGAGCTGGAGTCAGCCCAGAGTGGGGGAGCGGGGGCTGGCGGGGAGGCCGGAGCTCTCTCAGGGTCACCCTCCCTCCCCTGATTAGGTAAGCTGCAGGCCTCAGCATCCATGGTGGTGTGGGGGGCACCTACAAGGGGAGAAGGGCCAGGAGGGATGAGGAGGAGGCCGGGGCTCCCCACTCCCACGTCTGCTCTGCTTCCTTGGTGTGGTCCCACCTCAAGAAGCAGTGATCAGGGCAAATTCTGAAGGTAGCACAGCAGCTCCCCACAATCCACGTGGGGTCGACCAGTGTCTGCCCACGGCTAACCTCATGCCATCCAGCCCCACCCACTCCTGCACCCCACGGCCTGTGCCACTGACCCCCGACGTCCCATCACATTCAGCTACGACTCTGCCCAGCACGTTCAGTGTGAATCCTTTCCTGTCTGTGCTGTGTCCATGCGGGACCTGAGGGACATGGAGATGAGCTCAGAGCAGAGCATCCTGGGCCAGAGAACCGTAGTGTCGCATGTAGGAGGGCTTCTCGCTCCCCTGGGAGCTGGAAGGGCAGGCTCCTGCATCTTGCCTATGCCAAGGGCCCAGGCTCCCTGCCGAGGAGCCCCTCTTTGTGTCCCAGTTTTCCCATCTGTGAAATGGGCACGGGAGCAGTGCCTGTATCAGAAGGCTGCTGGAAGGACTGGAGGAATTGGCCCAGCAACTGCCTGAGGACCATCACAGCACTGCTTCTCATGGTCATGACTGCGGTGTGTTCAGTGCAGGACACGAGTCTGGGGCCGCCGTGTGGGTAGATGGGGGGCAGCTCATTCAGGCCTCAGAGCGAGCCCCTTGGGACTTGCTAAGGTGCCACAGGAGAGAAGGCGGTACCCTTTGGTGTCCTCTTTAGGCCCAAGGACAACGTGGGCCAGGCCCATGGGGCAGGCTCTAGGCTCTCCACCTGCTCTAGGCCCTGAGTGGGACACTCCCGAGATGGGACGCTGGGTGCCCCCTTCATGCGTGGCTCTGTCTCCCCGGGGGCTCTCAGGCTGCTGGGGCCAAAGAGCAGGGGACAGGGTGTGGCCAGACGTGGCTCAGCCCAGAGGCTGGGGCTGAGGACCATGGGGACACGGGAGGCCTGGCAGTGACTTCCTCTGAAGCAGTCCCCCCCCCCCCCCCCCCCCCCCCCCGCCCCATAGGGATGTCCTGGCCCCAAGGGCTGGTCCTGAGACAGGAGCTTTCTGGCAGTTTGCAAAGGGCTGCAGCTCCCCAAGTCCGGGACCCTGACCTGGCAACTTGGTGGTTTCTGGGCTTGACTGGGAGCCAGGGAGGCAGGGGAGCAGGTCCGCTTTCCTGTGAGGGGGGCCGTGAGCAGGTTCAGCCGGGGATCCCCCAGGACGAGAGCAGGAGATGGAGCCCGGGGCTGACCTCCTCTGGGGCTCCCTCTCCCTGTGTGGGGCCAGCCCCGTCCCTCCTGCCGTCCACCGCTCCTTTGAGTTTTGAAATGAAAGTTGAGGAGGTGAGGGTGGGAAGCCAGATGAGTCAGCACGCAGGGACGAGGACAGCAGCGGACAGCAGCTTCGAGGGCCAAGAGAGCAGGGTGTGGCCCCTGGCTGTGGGACCTCCAGTGCCTCCCTGGACCTCTCTGATCCGAGTTAGCTTACCTCCAGATGAGAGGCAACGGCGGCATGCGGCAACGCTCGTGTGGCCTGTGCGTGGGTGCAGAGCCCGTGGCGGGCTGTCCTGGACCCTGCACTCAGGGCAGCAGGGCGGACAGAGTCATGCAAATAACGGTAATATCTCTGGTCGTGGTCGTCACCGCAGCTACCAGCATGCCCTGATAACACCGTATAACCCTGTGGTTCTTTTGTGCCGGTGGTTAGTGCTGGCAGAGCTCGGGGAGGCAGGGACCGGCAAGGGGATGAGGCTTCTGTGTGCAGGTTCAGGGCTCACCTGACAGGTTGCTGGCCAGTTCGTGCAGAGGGCCCAGCTGGTGATGGGGGCGAACCCAGGAGGGGTTTGCATTTGACAGGTCATAGTCCCTGGGGGCTGCTGTCCAAGGTTCTGCACCGAACACCGAGGAGCTGCTTTGTTGGGGGGGAGCGGTGCGAGGCCCGACAGCAGACAGGCCCAGGCTCCTGGGGAAGGAGCTGGAGGTCTTACTGGGAGTCAGTAAGCCTCTGGTCTCTGGCCTCAGGGTGGTTTTGCTGATGAATCTACTCAGAACTGGAGGGCTTGGGGGTTCCTGAGGTTGATGTCTGCTGAGAAGTGGGGGGCCAGATCCTCGGGGTGGGCTTTGTTACCCGCTGTCCTGCCGCTGGGAGGGGAACCCCATGGTCTTGGATTTCCACCATGGGGGGGATGGTGTGTGAACCTTGCAGATTCATCCTGGGACTTGTAGCCTGGAGGTCTCAGGTCTGTCCCAGGATCCCTTCTGTTCCAGGAGGGTTCCACAGTTTGCCAGGTCCCTCTAGTGGCTGATGGCACCTGGGGTGGAAAGTGCCAGAACCCAGGCTCCAGAGCCCCTGGTTTTCACCTGGTTGCCACAAACCTCGGGCTTTCCAACTTCTTAAAGCTTCTTGCTCACCAGGAGTAAAGTGAATGCTGCTTCAACTTGGAGACACTTCCCATTTTCCTTACTTCACGGCTTCCCGTTGTGTCCATGCCACCAGGGCCCACCTGGGGGAGAGGAGCGTGCTGGGGGCAGTGTAGTCCAGGCCTACACTGTTGGGCCCCCAAGCTCCAAATCAGCCCATCCTTGCCCTCCCTGCAGCGGCCTGGGCCTGTCCATGTGGACAGGTGCCCACTCCCCCTTCCCAGGCCCGTCCGATTATAAACAGTACCCTGGCCCTGGGAGGCTGCCATGCAGGGCCTGGAAGGCACATGTCCCCCCAAGAGGGCTAGGGATGTGGGGACAGTCCCTTTTACTCGACTCTCCTGTCAGTTCTTGGCCCTGCCCACCACTCTGGTGGGCCGCAGTTCAGCTGGGGGGCAGTTAGGCTCTGGGCTCGGGGTTTCCAGCACCCCACGGGCATCTCCTGGTGAATGGATGTAGGCAGAGCAGGAGGGAGGTACGCTTGCTTGAGAAGTTTCTCTGAAGGTAAAGAGTGAGGTTCTCTACGACTTTTTCCCTTTTTGCACCGTTTTGATAGGGTGACCTCCTTCCAAGGGGAAAGGCCTCCCTTGCATTCTACATGCCAGAAGACTGAGGCCCACAGAAGCCCCGCCACTAGTGAGTGGCAGAGTCACGGCCTCTAAAATATTGGGTCTCGGTTATGGGAAATCTGATTTCATGCAGCCTCTTGGGAACAGGCCCCAGTGTGCAGAGCTAGAGGGCAGAGGGCAGACCTCACGGCGGGGGGCCGGTGGGGGGGCCGCCTCCTCTTCTCTGGGG
>ML105437.1:40315-173584 GCA_003697995.1 Taxidea taxus jeffersonii | reverse complement strand
CAGCAACTTCTTCCTAGGAACAACGCCAAAGGCAAGGGAAGCAAGGGAAAAAATGAACTATTGGGACTTCATCAAGATCAAAAGCTTTTGCACAGCAAAGGAAACAGTCAACAAAACCAAAAGACAACGGACAGAATGGAAGAAGATATTTGCAAACGACATATCAGATAAAGGGCTAATATCCAAAATCTATAAAGAGCTTAGCAAACTCAACACCCAAAGAACAAATAATCCAATCAAGAAATGGGCAGAGGACATGAACAGACATTTCTGCAAAGAAGACATCCAGATGGCCAACAGACACATGAAAAAGTGCTCCACATCACTGGGCATCAGGGAAATACAAATCAAAACCACAATGAGATACCACCTCACACCAGTCAGAATGGCTAAAATGA
The DNA here is from genome assembly GCA_003697995.1 of Taxidea taxus jeffersonii. Taxonomy (NCBI): domain Eukaryota; kingdom Metazoa; phylum Chordata; class Mammalia; order Carnivora; family Mustelidae; genus Taxidea; species Taxidea taxus. Next base: position 173,186 of record ML105437.1, on the reverse strand, counting down.
ACAAGTCAGGAAATGATAGATGCTGGCTAGGATGTGGAGAAAGGGGAACCCACACTGTTGGTGGGAATGCAAGCTGGTACAACCACTCTGGAAAACAGCATGGAGTTTCCTCAAAAAATTAAAATAGAGCTACCTTATGACCCAGCAATTGCACTACTGGGTATTTACCCTAAAGAAACAAACATAGTGATCCGAAGGGGCATGTGTACCCGAATGTTTATAGCAGCAATGTCCACAATATCCATGTTATGGAAAGAACCTAGATGTCCATCAACAGATGAATGGATAAAGAAGAGGCGATGTATATATATACAATGGAATATTATGCAGCCATCAAAAGAAATGAAATTTTACCATTTGCGACGACATGGATGGAAGTAGAGGGTATTATGCTTAGCGAGATTAGTCATTTGGAGAAAGACAACTATTCAACTCCAATTCAACGTGCTAGAAAAATAAAAGAAATTAAACCTGGGGTGCGTGGGTGGCTTAGTCACTAAAGCATCTGCCTTTAGCTCAGGTCATGATCCCAGAGTCCTGGGATCAAGCCCAAGAATAAATTAATTAAATTTTGCATGAAGTTTTTCAGAGTATGCAAAAAAATAAAAACAATGATAAGCATAAATGAATACCAAAAGCTTAGACATTAAAAGAAAGGGAAATAAGATTATATACCTCTGGTGAGCCCTGAGATAATATCATTAATTAACTATTAACAAACAGATAAAGATATCTATAAAAAGTATAACATAACCTGATCAAGTCACATTTATTCTAGGAATGATAATTGTTTTACACTTCAAAGATCATTTAATGTGATACTTTAAAAAAAAAAAAAAAAGGGAAAAATACATGATTTTCTCCACACATGCAAACAATGCTGTCTCATATTTGTATATGGTATGATTGTGTATGTGGAAAATCCAAAGAATCAAAAACATTTAGAAATAATGAGTAAATTTTGCAGTATTTCTTGACATAAAGTCAATATATTTAATGGATTTCTGTATATTAGCAACTAAAATTTAGTGAATCTTAAAAATAATATGAATAAAATATAAAATATAAATATAAAGTATAAATCAGTGATAGCCTAAACAAAAAGAATCTTCCATTTTTTAATTTAAAAAGTCAATATATTAATGTTTCTACCCAAATAGCTCTATTGATTCTCTAAAATATCAATAAAAAATTGACAGGTATGTGTGTGTGTGAGAGAGAGTAACCTGGCTTTATATTTTATATGGAAATACAAAATACCTAGAATAGTTAAGGTATAATGATAGAAGAAGAGAAGTAAAGGTATTATTATGTTAGTTGATACTAAAACTATTAAGCTATAATCATTAAGATATCATAAATTGGTGCAAATATAAATAAAAGTTCAGAAGAAGTGAGGCAATAGAACAGAAGAATGTACACAGAAACAGATCCATACATATACATTATCACCTGATTTATGACTGCAGTTCAGTGTGGATCTTTGATCTTTCCCAATTGTGTATCTTCTGCATTGCATGACAAACAAAAGTCAATTCAATCTGACACACAGATTCTGCTCTAAGAGGTAAGACCAAAAACAAAATCAAAAACAAAAACTTTTAAATGAATATGCAAGAGAATAATGAGAATAATTATGTTTTTGATATAGACAAAGAATTCTTAAGATACAAGTCAGTAACAAAAGAAATACAATAAAACAGACTTCAATAAAGTTAAGCACAACTGTACCTCAAAAGTCACCATTAAAGAAGTTAAGATAAATGCAAATTATAGGCTAGGAGAAGATATTAGCAGTACATATACCTGTAAAAGATCTCATATCCAAAATACATGAAAACCTCGAATGAATTTTTTTTTTTAAATACAGCCAAATTCATTAAAAACAGATGAAAGATTTGAACAGGAACTTTGCAAATGTGGGTTTCAAAATGGTCAATAAACAATCAAAAAAAGTTCCTTATCATTATACATGTGAGAAAAGCAGCCACGAGAATGACTCCATCTGAAGTCTGACATTACCAAGTGTTGATGAGGATGTGGAGCAGATAGAATATTCTTACATGGTTAATGGGAGTGTAAATTGCTACAACCACTTTGGGAAACTATTTGAAAATATCAGCTGAAGCTAAGTATATTTATTCCATAACATCTACAGGTCTATTCCAAAATATTTTCCAAAAAGAGTATTAATGTCCACGAAAAGACATGTACAAGAATGTTTATAACAGTTTTTTTTTTAAGATTTTATTTATTTACTTGACAGAGAGAGATCACAAGTAGGCAGAGAGGCAAGTAGAGAGAGAGGAAGGGAAGCAGGCTCCCTGCTGAGCAGAGAGCCCGATGCAGGGCTTGATCCAGGACCCTGGGATCATGACCTGAGCTGAAGGCAGAGGCTTTAACCCACTGAGCCACCCAGGTGCCCCGAGAATGTTTATAACAGTTTTACAAATAGTCATTTCAAATAGAACCAACCTAAACATCCACCAGTAGCAGAATGGGTGAGTTTCTGCAGAGTCAGAAAATGGTTACTATACATTGTGATATTCAACAATGAAAATGGGGCACCAGGTGGCTCAGTCATTAAGAGTCTACCTTCGGCTCAGGTCATGATCTCGGGATCCTGGGATTGAGTCCCACATCGGGCTCCCTGCTCAGCAAGGAGCCTGCTTCTCCCACTCCTACTCCCCCTGCTTGTGTTCCCTCTCTCTCTCTGTCAAATAAATAAATAAAATCTTTTAAATAAATAAACAAAGAAAATGAATGGAGCTTTTCACAAAAATGTGTATGAATTCATACAAATATTTTATATACCTGTTACTAATTTTCATATTCCCATCTTTGGTTTCTGTGCTTCAGATTATAGTCTCTTGCATGTTTTTCAGGCTCAGCCTCTTGCCTTCCCTCCTGAGATGTTTTATGAACTTTGACTTCTTCCAAATCTAAAATATAAACAATTCAGCTCTCTCAATTCCTAAACTCATATCCAGGCCCTCACTTTCTTAACACAAATCCATGGAGATTCTCAAAAGAAAAAGAATCCTTTTATTTAATGATATTCACCTTCCTGAAAGAAAATTTGCCTTTCTGTTATATAAACATGGCTTAATTCAATTTCAAAATATACATAGATATATCCTCCTCACCCCCACCATACTTGACATCCACTGGGGTATGTGAGTATCTTCTCAACAGGATTGTTTCCCTTATTTTTATTCATGGAAACTGATTGAGAAAATTCCCATAGGTTTTACGATAGAAGGTATAATCAGGGTATTACTGAATGTATATTTTTATATAGAATATGTAAGACAGGAAATATGCAGGACTCAGAAGATCAATAAGGTACTAATTCACTTTTATAGGCCCAAAGTGTAGAATACTAGATTATCATCTAAGTAATCAAAACAGAAATAAAAGGAATAATAGTTGCTACTAAGGAATAGGTGAATTTCAAACGATCGTTTTTATAGAGAAACATTTTCTCTATAGGAAGAAAGAAATTAATAAGAGTCGAGATGGGAATATCAGGAAAGAATTAAACCATTCCTGTTATTTTGAGATCCTGACTTCTCTAGAGATAGAACATTTTAAGTCATAAGTTATAAAGATAGCACGTTAATGCCTGATGCCATATCAAAGACATCTTTCAGGCATATTCAGAGTACATTTTCATAAAACATCAATTTAGGTTCTGTCAGTTACTTCTGCTCCTGAGAGATTTCATCAGTCACATTGTGTTAAATCACATAACTGTACATGAAATGATTGATAGCATACAGATAGAACACATCCAAATATGTAGGTTTCATTAAAAATTTTTAAAATAACTTGTGAGAATTTCATATAGGCTTCAAATACCAAGTATTTTAGCATGACATTATTCTACAAATAGGTTTTAACTAAAAAAGTTAAATAAACAAAAAATAGCACATTAAAGGCTCAAATTAAAAAGATGATTATTTTTTCCTCTCAAAAAAAGTAAGGCCTTATGGAATTTTCTTGGAAAAAAGTACAGAATATTCAAATCTTTTAGTGATTTAAAAATAGCATTTCATTTCAAATGATTATATAAGTATTATCAGGTCCAGAGTGTTTAGTTACCAAAATTTTTATTAAAAGGAGCCAAACTCAGGTTCGGTGAAGAAGTCATATTGGATGAGGCTTTGGTGAGACTATTCTATGAATTTCATTTTATTATTATTTTACATAAAATCTGTAAAAACTGCCTAATTCCTTAGCTATTTCTTCAATCTCCTGTGTTCATTATCTTTGGAGATGTCATAGGGTATGTTACCTGCCAGGAATATACTGGACCATACTTAAGAAAGGAGACTTAGTTTAAGAATATCAAACCTATTGAAAAATCATGTTTAGATTTCACAGGAACTAGAAATCCATATAAGAAGTCTCTCAGTATCCTCTTTTCTGAGGCTGCTCCATCCTCCTTTCTTCTTCAGTACGGTACAAGTCTTTCCATAAATTTCTTTAATTCCATAAATTTCTTATATACCTTTTTTGGGATTGTCATGAGATAGACCTTTGTCTCAGAACTATTTAACTTTATGGGTTCAGTGCTCATGAGAGTTTGGCAGACTCAAGTTCTATCCTTAAATCCCATTTCCTGGGCGGGGTGGGGGGGAATCTAATTGGTGTAATTTTGTCCAGCAATATATAGCTCCAGAGCAAGGTTTCTAAGAAATAGTTAAGGTGATATAAAATGATGGTCATTTTTAATACCCAGGACCCAAATATGCTTAATCTTGGCAAATGTATGACAAGTCTAATTTTGGCCTAATTTCTGCACCCAGAATTCATTTTGTCAATTTATCACATCATTCTTCCTTTTGGTAACTCTTTTCTTGAATGTTTGTTAGAATAGAATTGATTTTTAAATGCATGACTTTTAATCATTATCAATTGTTGGACATTCTTTTAATTAGCAAATTAATTATACATTGCACTTGTAAGCATGGCTTACAATCCCCATAGTCAGAGTTATATTTTGCCTATATTTGGCAGCTCTCAAATATTCCTGTGAAAGAGTGTAGTTTAGTGGGGCATCTTATTACAATGCAGATTTCAAAATTATCTTGGCTGAACTGATGTTATCATTTTATTTCTTAATTTTTTCAGGCACTAATTTCAACAAAATCAGCCAGATAAGAAATAAGCCCCCCCAAAAATGTCATATATAAAATGTGACTGGAATATCAGTTTCCAGGTAGTTTTAATATTTATATTTCAAAATCTGTCCATTAACTTCCATTTATACTTAATTTCATCATTCATTTAACAATTAATTACACACTGATTTATGACTTTGCAGTATCACTGGGTGACTCTTCAGGTTAGTCTTATTCAGGATGAAATAATGAGCTATGAATGATCCTATTAAAAGAAATTATGGAGGTTTCATTATAAGATGCGGGCCCTGATAAGGAGTTGTAAATAGCCAGCCAGAGAAGAGAAGAGCAAATGGGAGATTTTTAATGGGAATCTCATTATTAAAATACCTACAGAAGAACCAAAATCTGGATTCATGATACACAGAGAGACCTGATAAGAGAACAAATTGTATTTTGAATGTAATAATGTGCTCTTTTCCCTTTCCCTTTGCCCAACAATAGAGGAACTAGAAACAGCAGCTTTAAAGTGATGAAAGAAGGAAATGAATGGAAATGCGCACACTCCCCTTCCTCAGCACCTAACAAAGGGAATCAGGTCAATTTTTTGAAGGAGAAACACAGGGAAGTGAAGGAGAGGTACATTTTTTATTTAAATAACAGTAGATTACAATGTCTATCTTTGATACATCTCTCTATGCTGCTTCTTTTTTTCTTTTACTATTTTGGTAGTATCTCAGAAGATGTTTGAATGTGGTATAAACTAGCTTCCCTGCTTGTTAAATGCAAACAGCTCCATGAAGAGTTATACTTTCCTATGACCTACCTGCTTCAACTAGTTCCTTGTACATTCTATTTTTCAAATTGTGATATATGAACTTTGGGCCCCTGAGTAAGAAAGAACCTTACACCTTAAGGAGATCAAGTCTGATGATCTGAACATAAATATAAAACAATGGTGGTCATTCCTAGAGCATAAAAGGAGGTTTTTGGTACACTTGGAACACTGTTCATGATTTTATCCTGTGCAATAGTGGGCTTCTTATGACCGATTCTTGACACTTTATCTCTTTGCCCCTGTGCCATTATCAAACCTTTCTATGTTGCCAGAGCGGCCAGCAATCACATCAGAACTTATCTTTCAGGCCTCTCCTTGACACTTATAAGTAATAAGGGAAATCCTCTAGAAGGGACCCTTACTTTTTGAATCATAAGGAAGAATGTAAATATAAAAATTAGACTTTAGCTTGAAATGAATAATTACAGAGATTGTAGACCTATGATCAATATATAAAATTTGTTTGGCACAAATTTTCCAAAAATTTTAGCAAGTATTTTCATACAAGGATATTTTGCATAAAAAATCAGATTTGGAGATTATCATGTGACTATTCTCTTAAGTCTACATTCCTACTTGTCAAAAATCAAAAGAGACTGAGTATGCCTGTATACTTTGTATAAGCATTTGCTGTCTTGTTCGGAGTCCTTATAGTGTCACTACCTTTTTTTTTTTTAATAAAATAATATATAGGTGTTATTACTCAGGTTCTTCAAAGACACAGAACTAATGTATATGTAGAGATTTATCATGAGGAGTTGTCTCATGCAAATATGGCAGATGAGAAATCCTCAAATCAGCAGTTGGTGAGCTGGAGACCCAGGACAGCTAATGGTATAAATTTTAGTCTGAACACTGAACACTCAAAACCCAAAAAGAGCTGAGTATTGAACTTTTGAACACTCAAAATTTCAATCTGAACACTGAACACTCAAAACCCAAAAAGAGCTGACTTCTCAGTTTGAGTTCAAAGAAAGAAAAATATCAATGTCCCACCTAAAACAAGCAGGCAGAAATATCCTCTCCCTTAGCCTTTTTGTTCTATCCAAGTCTTCTGTTGATTGGATGAGACTTACTCATATAAAGAAGGTCAGTCTGCTTTATCCATTCTGTAAATGTTAATCTTATCCAGAAATACCCTTCTAGCACACCTAGCATTATGTTTGACCAAATGTCTGGACACCATAAAATTAACCATTACAACAGGCATAATCCAGAGGTCACAATTTTATAAGGCTTTAGAGATAAAATTGATAATAACTCATTGAAGTGTCCAACAATGATTCAGGCTGTCTCAATTCTTGCGGAGTTTGCATTCTACTTAGGGAATAAACAATAAATTAATAAGTTATAACTAATGTGTAAGTAATGAAATTTCTGTATCCATTTGGTCTTACTATAGCCTTATCAGCCAAATCTCTGAAAAGTGTGACAAATCAGCCTCACAACTGCAGTAGTGTTAATCATGTTGTTGCTTAGGGACTGCTTGACAGCCAGTATCAGGCAACTCTGATAGAAATCTTGTAAATGTTTACTTGAGGGTTTCAGGATATAAAATGGTCACATCTAAGTCAGTACCTAACACCTGTGGTCCCTTCCAGAACTTATGTCCAGGAGGATTCTCAAATTCTCCAATCAGGTTATGGACATCAAGAATTCCCACCAAAACTTAACCATCCACAAACAATAGCATACTCTTTCTGCTCAGATCCATGAGGAAAATGGGGAGGGAAAAGTAAACACAGATCATCTCCTTCCAAAAGTATCAGGTCAGAACACTAGAGTTTATATATCCAAACAAATACATTCATCTAAGAAAATCCCTTAACATAGAGGAGGAAACATTTTAACAACATAAACTGTAATCTTGAAGTTAAAATTAGAGATAGCAAGTTAAAACAATTATCCTATAATTATCAAGCCAAAATTTTAATCTGAAAATACATCTGTTTCATAGAAATATTGGATTATTTCTTTTTACCTTCAGAGAATTTTTTGGCAGTATATCTATGAAATGCAACAGAGTATGAAACATTTAGTTTTAAGTATTTTGTCATCAAAGTTATGTTTATGAATTAGAAGTCAAATAATAAAAATACATTAAGTTGAGTTATCTTAACTATTAAATTCCCTTTTAACTTAAGAAGATTAAGGAAATATTTGGTTTATTTCCTTCATTAGTATAACATTGAAAAATATGTCTAATATTGACTGTATTGAGTTATAAGAGATAGGAGTATTAAAATTATGTTTCTTCTCTAACATTTTTAGTTGCTTAATAACACTTATCTTCGTTGCTCTGAGTCAGTTGTTTTGTTTTGTTTTTTTCCAGATATAACAGCTGTTACCCAAAGTGCCCGACTTAATTAAAATCTCTCTCTCTCTCTCTCTCTCAGTAGTTCTTTCTAATAAATTATACCTAACTTAAATATTCACTGTAGTGCCTAACTATAATGTTTGAGCCAAGTATTATAAATCATGCCCATCCAAAATGACATTAGAAAAATTATTAGGAGTAGGGGCATCTGGGTGGCTCAGTGGGTTGAGGCTCTGCCTTCGGCTCAGGTCATGGTCTCAGGGTCCTGGGATCGGGCCCCGCATTGGGATCTCTGCTCAGTGGGAGGATGCTTCCCCCACATCTCTCTGCCTGTCTCTCTGCCTACTTGTGATCTCTCTCTGTCAAATAAATAAGTAAAATCTTAAAAAAAGAGAAAAATTATTAGGAGTAATTTTATGTCAGCTCAAAGCATTAGTTATATATAGAAACATATGTATTATAATATTACAACTTGAAAAATACCCAGTGAGGGGTTCCTGGCTGGCTCAGTTGGTATAGCATGTGGCTCTTGATCTTGGGGTCATGAGTTCAAGCCCTATATTGGACATAGGAATTACTTTATTTTTTAAAAAAGATTATTTATTTATTTATTTATTTGAGAGAGAAAAAGAGAGTGAGAGAGAGCATGAGAGGAGAGAAGGTCAGAGGGAAAAGCAGACTCCCCATGGAGCTGGGAGCCTGATGTGGGACTTGATCATGGGACTCCTGGATCATGACCTGAGCCAAAGGCAGTCACTTAACAAACTGAGCCACCCAGGCATCCTGTAGGGATTACTTTAAAAACAAGAAAAAGAGAAAGACCTGATGAGATTTAGTATTCCTGAAAGTAATATGGTTTATAGTTAGAGAAGATTAATCTTTTGTGTGTTTAAAAAGTAATATGTTCTAGGGCACCTAGGTGGCTCTTGGTTTGGCTCAGGTTTTCATATCAGGGTCCTGGAAGCAAGCCTCAAGTCAGGCTCCATCCTCTGCTCTGGGTCTGCTTGAGATTCTCTCTCTCCCTCTGCCCCTCCCCACCCACGTCTCTCAAATGAATAAATAGACCTTTAAAAAAAAAAAGTAATGTGTTTATGTGTCTTATTACACTTAAAAAGTGGCTATGTACATTGGGGAGGGTATGTGCTATGGTGAGTGCTGTGAAATGTGTAAGCCTGACGATTCACAGACCTGTACCCCTGGGGCAAATAATACATTATATGTTAATCAGAATAATAAAAAAATAATATATATAAAAAAATGGCTATGTTGAAAACCAGCATCCAAAACAAACTGGATTCCTACCTTCTGGATTTATCAGCCTACAAACACAACTGTTGGGATTGGATATTCTTTTACCCCACTGTTAACTAATCATCTGTCTGAATATCATGATAGACCTTAATATACACCTATATCTATTGTTCTCTGCTGAATGCATGGGAAGATTATACTTGCTTGTTTTTATTTATGTAGGATCAAGTAACTGGTGCTGGCCAATGAAATATATGTATAAATAAAGTATGTCCTTCCGGGTCAAAGTGTTTAATTGCTAATACAATAGCCTCCAGCAGCCACAGAGGCTCCATATTTTAGATGGTGCAGTGTCAAGATAACAAAAGTTTCCTATGTATAGCAGAAACCACAGTGATTGAAGATAGACATGTTATGTAAGAAAAATAAATCTTTGTTGGGTTAAGCTACTGGGACTTAGGGGATAATTTGTTACTGTAGAATTATCTAGTCTAAAATAATACACATGTTTTTGCATATATTAGCTTCATTTAAGCATGTAATAAATAGCAGTATAAATTTCACCTCTTCAATTGGCCATTAAGGATGATTCTATTTTCTTTCTTCCATAAGAAATTCTGTATATTTTATGTAGATGTCTACTTCTCTTTTCTTCCACATTTTCTATTTTCTGAAATTAGTCTCATAACAATTACTAAGAGATTAGCCTTTTTGTTCAGTGTTATTATTAATTTATCTATGGTTTATTTAGGGTCTTCTGAATTTTGTTTTTTGTTTTTTGTTTGCTTTTATAGCAAGGGGAAGAAGTGTTGCTACTTTTTATTTAAAGAACATTAACTATGACTTTTACAACAAATATATATTATGCAACCAAAACTGTATCTTATAAAATATTTTTTCAGTATTTAAGCTTTTTTAATAGAGTCACTGAACCTTAATGTGTTATATGGGTAGCTTTACTATAAACAGTCTAACCATCTAGAACATCTAGATTCTGAATCCCATCTCTATTCAATATTAGCTACTTTTTTTTTAAACTTCCCCTTTTTTAAGGTTTTCCTTTTTTCCTGGACTTCATGCACTATAGACTCAAATCCTGTTCCTTTGTCTAAATGTATCTGATTCTCCAGACTTAGCCACTTGCTTCTGCATTTTTTTTATTTTTAATGCTTTATGCTATTATCTAACAGAAATATATTTTGTAGGGTGTAGATTTAGTGATATCTTCAAAAAATGTTTCTTAGAAAATAAATTATGACAGGTCATAATTTTTCTGGATAATTTTAGATAAACCAAGATAAGAACAAATCTACTTATTAATCAGTAAAACAATGCAAATTATTTTGCATCCTTCTGTGATCCATGTATATTTCTCAACAGTTGGTTTCAGCTGTAAGAAAAATTTTCTGTTCTTTGTCTTCCAGGACTGTATGCTTACTTAAGTTAAAAATGACAACTGCTTGAACTACTTCTTATAGCTCAGTAAATATGAACAGAAGGATATTATGCATTCATAATGATTAAGTAATACTTCCCTGAAAACATTTATTTACATTTCTCCAGGGAGCCCTTACATGTGACATTTCATCAAAAAACAAAGCAATATGTGTGTAAAGCAAGCTTTGTGTTTGAATCAAAACAATATATTTTAAAGTCTGTGTTAAAGTTGTTTATAAATGATGTGGTTCTGTGACATAGTTTCTATTCTTACAAAATGAACAGAAGTGTCAATAGAAGAGAGTAAATGGCAGTTAAACAGGAGTCCTTGTTGGGACAAGATTATAGTTTAAACTTAATAACTTATATTAAAATAATTATTTTATTCCCCTCTGTCATATTTTACTTAATGAAAATACTTTAATTCAGAATAAGAGCACTAATTAGGACAACTGATAAAAGACTGTTAAAATTTTATTGAGTCAAGAGGAGTTAAGATGGCAGAGTAGCAGGGAGACCCTGTACTTGCATCCCTCAAACATAGCTAGATAAATATCAAATTATTCTGAACACCCAGGAAATAGACATGAGAGAACAAACTGCACAACTAAATGGAAAAAAGAGGACACTGTGGAAGGTAGGAGGTGCAGAGACATAATATGGGGGAGAAAAGAATCACCAATGCTGTGGAGAAGGAACCCTGATCATGGAGAGAAGAGAGAAAGAGAAAGCAAGCAGGGAGCAGGGCATTGCACAAAACAAACAAACAAAAACAAAACAAAACAAAACAAAAAACTCTTCTCCAAAACCACTGATGGGAAAAATGAGAGGGACTTATCATAGCAAGTTTTTACAAGCAGCAGAGCTCAAGGACTGAAGTTTTAGAAGACTGCACATTGCAGGGTAGAGCCTGGCAGGCATATTGGTGCTTCTGTGGAGAAGAATGGTAAAGATTTGGGAGCAGACAGTGTAGTCTGTAGATCCCCTGCGTCCCATTGGGAGAAATAGTTCCCCTTCTCAGAGTACATTTGGAAGAGGTGGAACTACCTCTTAGGGGACAAAAGGGTTGGTGGGCACCATTGCCCTGTCCTGTTCATTAGCTTATGAGCAGAGAAACCTGCTGAGGGCAGCTAACCTGGACATCAGCTTTTTGCTATACTTTACCATAAACTCCAAGTCTCTGCATGTTTGTGTGACTGCCCTTCTGGGACAAACTGGCACAAGCCACAGCACAGTGAGACACACACACCCCCACAAAAGATCAGTGCAGGTCCCTAAAATTTGGAGTTTTGAAACCCAGCCAGCACACCTCAGCTAAACCACAGGAGCACTGTGCCACTGGGTGGGCAGATGGCTCAGACATGGACAGAGTAAAAGCAGCAATCTGAGGGATGCCTGGGACACATGATAAGGGATTGTTTGCTCTTCTCTTAGGGCTTCCTGAATAGCAGTAAGCAGGAACTGCCCTCTCCAGGGATGAGAGAGCTGGCTGACACCATTTATACCCCCATCCATCAGCACAAATGGACTTAAGTGAGTGGCATTAGTGCCCATGGTGGAGGCTCGAGTCACTTACAGCAAACCCCATCCCCTGCTCTCTGCAGGCATATCTAAGGCACATAACCAAGGCAAATGTGCCAGAGAATCAGTAGGTCCCTCCCCAAGAAGACCAGCACAAGCGCCCCCACACACCAAGTTACTGACCATAGAGTGCTGCAAAGCTTCAGCTCTAGAGGAAATAAAATCTAGCCTCTTTTAACAAGCATACCTAGTTAAAACTCAACACACAGTGGACAAGGTCCAGACTCCCCACTGTAGGTAAGAAGAAACTGCAGAGGACTGACCTGAGTCCTGAGGAAGAGAACAGTTAAAACATAACATCAGAGTGCACACAGCATACACCAGAAACACTTCCTGAAGCATAGTAAAATTTGCAAAATACAGAGTTAAAGAAAGAATCCTGAAAGTAGTAAAGGAAAAGAAAACCCTAACCTGCAAGGAAAAACAAATAAGGTTTGCAGCAGATCTCTTCACAGAAACTTGGCAGGTCAGAAAAGAGGAGCATGATATATTCAACCTGCTGAATGGGGAAAATATGCATTCAAGAATACTTTATCCAACAAGGCTATCATTCAGAATAGAAGGAGAGATAAAGAGTTACCCAGACAAGCAAAAACAAAAGGAGTTTGTGACTGCTAAACCAGCCCTGCAAGAAATATTAGAGGGGAATCTGAGTGGAAAGAAAGACCAAAAACAACAAAGGCTAGAGTGAAACAGAGAAAATCTCCAGAAACTTCAATTTTACAGGTAATACAATGACACTAAATTCATATCTATCAGTAATCACTTCAAATGTAAATTGATTAAATGCTCCAATCAGAATGGATTAAAAAAATCTATATGCTGCCAATAAGAGACTAATTTTAGACCTAAAGATACCTGCATATTGAAGGCAAGGGAATGGATAACCATTTATTGTGCTAATGGATGTCAAAAGAAAGCTAGAGTAGCCATACTTATATCAGACAAACTAGATTTTAAACAAAAGATTGTAACAAGAGATGAACAAGGGCACTATATCATAATAAAAGGGTCTATTTGACAAGAAGATCTAACAGTTGTAAATATTTATGCCCCCAACTTGGGAATGCCCAAATACATAAATCAAAAATAACAGATGTAAAGAAACTCATTGATAATTCTGCAATAATAGTAAGGACTTTACCACACCACTTACAGAAATAGACAGATTATCTAAGCAGAAAATTAAAGAAACAATGACTTTGAATAACACATTAGACTTAATGAATGACTTTGAATAACAGATAGACTTAATATATTCAGACTATTTTATCCTAAAGCAGCAGATTATACATTATTTTTGAGTGCACATGGAACATTCTCCAGAATAGATCACATACTGGGTCACAAATCAGACCTCAACTAGTACAAATAGATTGAGATCATACCATGCATGTTTTCAGACTATAACACTATGAAACTTGAAGTCAGTTAACCACAAGAAAATATGTGGAAAGACCACAAATACATGGAGATTAGAGAACATCTTACCAAGGAATGAAGGGTTAACCAGGACATTAAAGAAGAATTTTTTAAAAAATACATGGAATTAAATGAAAACACAACAGTCCAAACCCTTGTGTTGCAGGAAAAAGCAGTAGTAAGAGGTAAGCACATAGCAATATAGGCCTAACTCAAGAAGCAAGAAAATTCTCAAATACACGACCTAACCTTACACCTAAAGGAGCTGGAAAAGGAACAGCAAATAAAGCCTAAAGCCAGCAAAAGAAGGAAATAAAGATTAGAGCAGAAATAAATGATATAGAAACAACAACGACAACAACAAAACCCAGTAGATCAATGAAACTAATAGCTGATTCTTTGAAAGAATTAATAAAATTGATAAACCTGTAGCCAGACTTATCAAAAAGAAAAGAAAAAGGGCCCAGATAAAATCACAAATGAAAGAGGAGAGGAACTCCTGGGTGGTTCAGTCAGTTGAGCATCTACTATGATCCCAGGATCCTCAGATCAAGCCCCACATCAGACTCTCTGCTCAGTAGGGAGGCTGCTTCTCCCTCTCCCTCTAGCAGCTGCTCCCCCCCGCTTTTGCACATGCTCTCTCTGTCAAATAAATAAATAAGATCTTAGGGAAAAAAAGAAAAGACACAGGAGAGATCACAACCAGCACCACAGAAATACAAAGTTATAAGAGTATTATGAAAAAATATATGCCAAAAAATTGGGCAATCTGGAACAAATGGATAAATTCCTAGAAATATATAACCTACCAAAACTGAAAGAGCAAGAAACAGAAAATCTGTACAGATCTATAACCAGCAAAGAAATTGAGTCAGTATTCAAAAATCTCCAAACAAGCAAAAATCCTGGTCAGATGGCTTCCCAGGGGAATTCTACCAAACATTTAAAGAAGAGTTAATACCTATTTTTCTCAAACTGTTCCAAAAAATAGAAATGGAAGGAAAATTCATTTTACAAGGCCAACATTACCTTGATTTCAAAACCAGACAAAGAGCTCACTAAAAAGAATTGCAAGCCAATATCCCTGATGAACATGAATATAAAAATTCTCAATAAGAAACTAGCAAATTGAATCCAACAGCACATTAAAAGAATTATTCACCACAATCAAGTGGTATTTATTCCTGGGTTGCCAGGGTGATCCCATATTCAGAAATCAATCAATGTCATGCAATATATTTCTAAAAGAAAGGATGAGAAAGAATCATATGATTCTCTCAATAGATGCAGAAAAAGGATTTGACCAAGTACAGCATCCATTCTCAATAAAAACCTTCATCAAATAGGGATAGAGGGAGCATACCTCAACATCATAAAGGACATATAAAAGACCTGCAGCTAATATCATCCTCAATGGGGAAAAACAGAGTTTTTCCTCTATGATCAGAAACAAGACAGGGATTTCCACTCTTACCATCGTTATTTAACATAGTACTGGAGGTCCTAGCCTCAGCAATCAGATAGCAAAGAGAAAAGGCATCCAAATCAGCAAGAAAGAAGGCAGACTTTTACTGTTCACAGTTGATATGTTAGTCTATATAGAAAACCCAAAAGACTCCACCAAAAACTTGCTAGAACTGATACATGAATTCGGCAGAATTGCAGGATACAAAATCAACATACATAAATCTGTTGCATTTTTATACTCCAATAATGAAACAACAGAAAGAGAAATCAAGGAATTTATCTCATTTACAACTGCACCAAAACCCATTAAGATACCTAGGAATAAACCTAACCAAAGAAGAAAAAGATATGTACTCTGAAAACTATAGAACACTAATGAAAGAAATTGAAGATGAGACAAATAAATGGAAAAACAGTCCATGTTCATGGACCAGAAGAAGGAGGGGGAGAGGGAGGGGAGGGGGAAGAAGAAGAAATATTGTTAAAATGTTTATACTACCCAAAGAAATCTACACATTTAATGCAATCCCTATCAAAATACCACCAGCATTTTCCATAGAGGTAAAACAAACCATCCTAAGATTTGTATGGAACTGCAAAGACCCTGAATAGCCAAAGTAATCTTGAAAAAGAAAAGCATAGCTGGGGTGCCTGGGTGGCTCAGTCATTGGGCATCTGCCTTCAACTCAGGTCATGATCCCAGGTCTCCAGGATCAAGCCCCACATCGGGCTCCCTGCTCTGTGAGAAGACTGCTTCTCCCTCTCCCACTTCCCCTGCTTGTGTTTCCTCTCTCTCTCTCTCTCTCTCTGTCAAATCAATAAATAAAATATTTTAATTTTTTTTTTAAAGCATAGCTGGAGGCTTCACAATTCTGGACTTCAAGTTGTATTACAAAGCTGTAGTCATCAAGACAGTATGGTACTGGCATAGAAACAAACACATAGATCAATGGAAAAGAATAGAAAACCCAGAAATGAACCCACAAATCCACAGTCAAACTAATCTTTGACAAAACAGGAAAGAAAATCCATAGAGAAAATCTCTTCAACAAACGGAGTTGGGAAAACTGGACAGAAATATGCAAAAGAATGAAAACAGACCACTTTCTCACACCATACACAAAAACAAATTCAAAATGGATGAGAGACCAAAATGTGAGACAGGAAGCCATCAAAATCCTAGAAGAGAACACAAGCAGTAACCTATTTGACCTCAGCTGTAGCAACTTCTTACTAGACACATCTCCTGAGGCAAGGAAAACAAAAGCAAAAGTGAACTATTGGAACCTCATCAAGTTAAAATCATCTGCACAGTGAAGGAAACAATCAACAAAACTAAATGGTAACCCAAAGAATGGCAGAAGATATTTGCAAATGACATATCTGATAAAGAGTTAGTATCCAAAATCTATAGAGAACTTACCAAACTCAAACACCCAAAAAGCAAATAATTAAGAAATGAGCAGAAGACACGAATAGATGTCATTTCAATAACACTGATCATCAGGGAAATACAAGTTAAAACACTGATGAGATATACCACCTCACATCCGTCAGAATGGCTAAGATTAACAAAACAGGAGAAATCTGATAATGGCAAGGATGCAGAGAAAGGAGAACCCTCTTACAGTGTTGGTAGGAATGCAAACTGGTGCAGCCACTCTGGAAAACAGTATGGAGTTTCCTCAAAAAGTGAAAAATAGAACTGCTCTACAGTCCAGCAATTGCACTGCTAGTTGTTTACCCAAAGTATACAAAAATATAGATTAGAAGGGACACATGTACCCGATGTTTATAGAAGCATTATCAACAATAGCCAAATTATGGAAAAAACCCAAATGTCCATTGACAGAAGATGTGGTACACACACACACACACACACACACACACACACACACACACACACAAACACACACACAATGGAATATTACTAGCCATCAAGAAGAATAAAACCTTGCCATTTACAACAATTTGGATGGAGCTATTGTGTATTATGCTAAGCAAAATAAGTTAGAGAAAGATGAATATCATAGGATTTCATTCATATGTGGAATTTAAGAATAGATGGACATAGGGGAAGGGAGGCGAAAAAAGGGAGGCAAACCATAGAAAACTCTTAACAATAAAGAACAAACAGGATTGCTGAAAGGGAGGTGGGTAGAGGAATGGGCTAGATGGGTGATGAGTATTAAGGACACTTGTGATGAGCACTGGGTGTTGTATGTAGGTGATGAATTACTAAATTCAATTCCTGAAGCCAATATAAAACTGTATGTTAACTAACTGAATTTAAATAAAAACTTGAATCAGGGGCACGTGGGTGACTCAGTCCTTAAGCATCTGCCTTCCACTCAGGTCATGATCCCAGAGTCCTGGGATTGAGCCCCACATCGGAAGATCCTGCTAGGGAGGAAGCCTGCTTCTCCCTCTCCCACTCCCCCTGTTTGTGTTCCTTCTCTTGCTCTCTGTCAAATAAATAAATAAAGTCTTTTTAAAAATGCATTATTTTATAATCAGTGTTGGGGAAGGTTATAACTGGACAAAGTAGTTTCTTCCTAGGGAACTAAGTGAAACCTCACATTCAACTTACCATCCTTTCTCTCACTTGCTGCCCATATCTAAGAAATCCCTAAGCATGGCTGATTCTCCTTTCTGAAATAGCCAGTCACGTTGTCATTCACCTCTAACTACATTTTCATGTGACCTAATTCCCACTGCTGCATTTCCTTACCAACTCCTGCCTTCAAATTTCTCACAGCCTTTCTTCATCTTCTCTCCAAACGTTCTCTGTATTGCCTCTAAAATGTAGTATTGCTCATTAACATCCAGTAGAGATTCTTCATCACAATGATCAGTGATTCTTAAATGTTGGTGTCCATGAGATTCACCTAAGAATTTTATAGTCTGGCTCAAACTGAGGACTCTGTGCTATGTGTTGTAAAAACAAAGTCACATTTAAGTTTGGTTTTATAAGTACAGATAGTCATGAGCTAAGCAGAAAAGGCAGGATATTCTAGGAAGAAAGCATATTCTATGAAAGAAAAGGGGGTTTTTATTATAATTTTAGTGGGTCTATAACAGATTTCCTACCTCTAGGCATAATTACCAAATACCTAATAAAGCATAATATATAAAATTGAAAGAAATAGATTTAAACTTTTTTTTTTACTTTATTTAAGCTTTATTTAAACATATGATGTAACCCCACCACCCTCACCCAACCCCTCTTCCCCCCACCCCCCTCAGTTTGTTTTATGACATTAAGAGTCTCTTTTGGTTTTTCTCCCTCCCGATCCCATCTTCTTTCATTTTTACTTTTCCTACCACCTTAACTCCCACCCCCGTTGCATCTCCACTTCCTCATATCAGGGAGATCATGTGGTAGTTGTCTTTCTCCAGTTGACTTATTTCGCTAAGCATAATACGCTCTAGTTCCATCCATGTCGTCGTAAATGGTAAGATTTCATTTCTTTTGATGGCTGCATAGTATTCCATCGTATATATATACCACATATTCTTTATCCATTCATCTGTTGATGGACATCTAGGTTCTTTCTGTAGTTTGGCTATTGTGGACATTGCTCAGCATTATCTTTTAAAGTTGAATATCCCTATTTGATGACTAGAAATTCTACTCATGGACAAATACATTGCAAAAAAGATCTACATACGAACAGATGTTATGTATAAAAAAGTACTTAGCATCAGCAACATTTTTAAAAGTGAAAATATGTTATTATTGCCTAGTGAAAATGAACTGTAGATTCATGCATCATTATGAATGAATATAAAATTGAGCCCTAAATAAATAATCATAGAGAAATATGTAAGTAATGGCTGAATTCATGCAAAATATCAAATAAAACTAAGCTTTTTAAGGTTTAGGGAAACAAACAAATGAAATAATACTATAAAGGAAATCGAGTGATTAATTACCACAAACTTAATGAAAGTGTCTTCCTCCTGAGGTTTGGGAGAGGAATGTGACTGAAGGAGGAAACATGGAAAACCAAAAAAAAACCCGGTTTCTCTCATGTAAGCTAGGTACCTGTTGAATATGTGTTGCTTTTTTCTTTATGCAGTTTAATGGACAGTGGAGTATGATGTTTGTACAGATATCAGTTTTTAAAAGGCTTAGTTAAAATACTGGCTCTCGGAGAGGGGAGTCAAGATGGCGGAGAAGTAGGAGGCTGAGACGACATCAGCCAGCAGGAGATCAGCTAGATAGCCTATCAAACCATTCCGAACACCTACAAATCCAACAGGAGATCGAAGAGAAGAAAAACAACAATTCTAGGAACAGAAAATCGACCACTTTCTGAAAGGTAGGACCAGCGGAGAAGTGAATCCAACACGACGGGAAGATAGACCCCAGGGGGAGGGGCCGGCTCCCGGCAAACGGCGGAGCACAAAATCAGAACTTTTAAAAGTCGGCTCCACGGAGGGACATCGCTCCAGAAGCTAAACTGGGGTGAAGACCTCGTGGGGACAGTGTGGACTCAGGTCCCACGGGGTCACAGAAGGATCGGGGGTGTCTGAGTGTCGCAGAGCTCACAGGTATTAGAGCGGGGAAGTCGGCTGCGGAAACAGAGCCGAGATTTCCTAGTGGTCTGTGACACGGACCGGTGCTCTGTGGCACTGGCCGGTGCTCTGTGCGAGGCGTCCCCACAAGATCCGGGGAGACTCCGACCCGGGAGAGCTCAGGGATCTACGGGCTCCGGAGACTCCAGGTGGGACTCTGCCAGAGACAGAGACGCTTGATCACAGGCTGAGTGAGCTCGGAGCACTCCCTGAAGCCAGTGAGACGGGACTGCTTAGGCACGTTTTTCTCTGAGCGCGGTCTGCAGGCGCGCGCGGTCTGCGGGTGCGCGCAGTGTCGGCGGGCCTGCGGGGTCTGCGGGCCTGCGGTGTCTGCTGGCGCGCGGTGTCTGCGAGCAGACGCGCGCGCGCACTCTCCGGCGCAAACGTGGGCGAGGGAGTCTGGAGGGATTAAACGCTTTTCTCGGGCCGGCGGTGTCTGCTGGCGCACAGTGTCTGCGGGCCAACGCACGCGCGCACTCTCCGGCGCAAACGTGGGCTAGGGAGTCTGGAGGGATTAAACGCTTTTCCCTGAAGGCGCGCTGAAGACTGGGGCCCCTAGCCCTCGGCTCCTCTGAACCAGAGATTGGGAGGCCGCCATTGTCATTCCCCTCCTCCAGAACTCTACAGAAAGCGCGTTAAGGGAACAAAAGCTCCTGAAAGCAAACCTGAGAGGATTACTTAGCCCGGCCCCTGGTAAGGGCGGTGCAACTCCGCCTCGGGCAAAGACACCTGAGAATCACTACAACAGGCCCCTCCCCCAGAAGATCAAAGAAATCCAGCCAAGACCAAGTTCACTTCACAAGGAGAACAGCGGATTCTTATCTGGACAAAATGACAAGGCGGAAAAACTCACCACAAAAAAAAGAGCAGGAGACAGGACCGAAGGCTAGGGACCTAATCAATACAGACATTGGTAATATGTCAGATCTGGAATTCAGGATGACGATTCTCAAGGTTCTAGCCGGGCTCGAAAAAGGCATGGAAGATATTAGAGAAACCCTGTCAGGAGAAATAAAAACCCTTTCTGGAGAAATAAAAGAAATAAAGTCTAATCAAGTTGAAATAAAAAAAGCTATTAATGAGGTGCAATCAAAAATGGAGGCTCTTACTGCTAGGATAAATGAGGCAGAAGACAGAATTAGTGATATAGAAGACCAAATGGCAGGGAATAATGAAGCAGACCAAAAGAGAGACAATCAACTACTGGACCACGAGGGGAGAATTCGAGAGATAAGTGATGCCATAAGACGAAACAACATTAGAATAATTGGGATTCCAGAAGAAGAAGAAAGAGAAATAGGAGCAGAAGGTATACTGGAGAGGATTATTGTAGAGAATTTCCCTAATATAGCAAGGGGAACAAGCATCAAAATCCAGGAAGCCCAGAGAATACCTCTCAAACTCAATAGGAACCGACCCACACCCCGCCATCTAATAGTAAAATTTACAAGTCTTAGCGACAAAGAGAAAATCCTGAAAGCAGCACGGGACAAGAAGTCTGTAACGTACAATGGTAAAAATATTAGATTGGCAGGAGACTTATCCACAGAGACCTGGCAGGCCAGAAAGAACTGGCATGATATATTCAGAGCACTAAACGAGAAAAACATGCAGCCAAGAATACTTTATCCAGCTAGGTTATCATTGAAAATAGAAGGAGAGATTAAAAGCTTCCAGGACAAACAAAAACTGAAAGAGTTTGTAAACACCAAACCAGCTCTACAGGAAATATTGAAAGGGGTCCTCTAAGCAAAGAGAGACCCTAAAAGTATTCCCAGAAAGGAACAGAGACATTATACAGTAACAATCACCATACAGGCAATACAATGGCACTAAACTCATATCTCTCAATAGTTACCCTGAATGTAAATGGGCTAAATGCCCCAATCAAAAGACACAGGGTTTCAGAATGGATAAAAAAACAAAACCCATCCATATGCTGCCTACAAGAAACTCATCTTAGACCTGAAGACACCTCCAGATTGAAAGTGAGGGGGTGGAAAACAATTTACCATGCTAATGGACAACAGAAGAAAGCTGGGGTGGCAATCCTTATATCAGATCAATTAGATTTTAAGCCAAAGACTATAATAAGAGATGAGGAAGGACACTTCATCATACTCAAAGGGTCTGTCCAACAAGAAGATCTAACAATTTTAAATATCTATGCCCCTAACATGGGAGCAGCCAACTATATAAACCAATTAATAACAAAATCAAAGAAACACATTGACAAGAATACAATAATAGTTGGAGACTTTAATACACCCCTCACTGAAATGGACAGATCATCCAAGCAAAAGATCAACAAGGAAATAAAGGTCTTAAATGACACACTGGACGAGATGGACATCACAGATATATTCAGAACATTCTACCCTAAAGCAACAGAATACACATTCTTCTCTAGTGCCCATGGAACATTCTCCAGAATAGATCACATCCTGGGGCATAAATCAGGTCTCAACAGGTATCAAAAGATTGGGATCATTCCCTGCATATTTTCAGACCACAATGCTCTGAAGCTAGAACTCAATCACAAGAGGAAATGTGGAAAGAGCACAAATACATGGAGACTCAACAGCATCCTTCTAAAAAATGAATGGGTCAACCAGGAAATTAAAGAAGAACTGAAAAAAACCATGGAAACAAATGATAATGAAAACACAACGGTCCAAAATCTGTGGGACACAGCAAAGGCAGTCCTGAGAGGAAAATATATAGCGATACAAGCCTATCTCAAGAAACAGGAAAGGTCTCAAATACACAACCTAACCCTACACCTCAAGGAACTCGAGAGAGAACAACAAAGAAAGCCTAAACCCAGCAGGAGAAGAGAAATAATAAAGATCAAAGCAGAAATCAATGAAATAGAAACCAAAAAAACAATAGAACAAATCAATGAAACTAGGAGCTGGTTCTTTGAAAGAATTAATAAGATTGATAAACCCCTGGCCAGACTTATCCAAAAGAAAAGAGAAAGGACCCAAATAAATAAAATCATGAATGAAAGAGGAGAGATCACAACCAACACCAAAGAAATACAAACAATCATAAGAACATATTATGAACAACTCTATGCCAACAAATTCGACAATCTGGAAGAAATGGATGCTTTCCTAGAGACATATAAACTGCCAAAACTGAACCAGGAAGAAATAGAAAACCTGAATAGGCCCATAACCAGTAAGGAGATTGAAACAGTCATCAAAAATCTCCCAACAAACAAAAGCCCAGGGCCAGATGGCTTCCCAGGGGAATTCTACCAAACATTTAAAGAAGAATTAATTCCTATTCTCCTGAAACTGTTCCAAAAAATAGAAATGGAAGGAAAACTTCCAAACTCATTTTATGAGGCCAGCATCACCTTGATCCCCAAACCAGACAAGGATCCCATCAAAAAAGAGAATTACAGACCAATATCCTTGATGAACATAGATGCGAAAATTCTCACCAAAATACTAGCCAATAGGATCTAACAGTACATTAAAAAGATTATTCACCACGACCAAGTGGGATTTATTCCAGGACAGCAGGGTTGGTTCAACATCCGCAAATCAATCAATGTGATACAGTACATTAACAAAAGAAAAAACAAGAACCATATGATACTCTCAATAGATGCTGAAAAAGCATTTGACAAAGTGCAACATCCCTTCCTAATCAAAACTCTTCAAAGTGTAGGGATAGAAGGCACATACCTCAATATTATCAAAGCCATCTATGAAAAACCCACGGCAAGTATCATTCTCAATGGAGAAAAACTGAGAGCTTTTCCGTTAAGGTCAGGAACACGGCAGGGATGTCCACTATCACCACTGCTATTCAACATAGTACTAGAAGTCCTAGCCTCAGCAATCAGACAACAAAAAGAAATTAAAGGCATCCAAATCGGCAAAGAAGAAGTCAAACTATCGCTCTTTGCAGATGATATGATACTATATGTGGAAAACCCAAAAGGCTCCACTCCAAAACTGCTAGAGCTTGTACAGGAATTCAGTAAAGTGTCAGGATATAAAATCAATGCACAGAAATCAGTTGCATTTCTCTTTCTTCTGTCTTGTTGTTGGTGTAAAGAAATTAAGGAGTCAATCCCATTACAATTACACCCAAAACCATAAGATACCTAGGAATAAACCTAACGAAAGAGGCAAAGTATCTATACTCAGAGAACTATAAAGTACTCATGAAAGAAATTGAGGAAGACACAAAGACATGGAAAAATGTTCCATGCTCATGGATTGGAAGAATTAATATCGTGAAAATGTCTATGCTACCTAAAGCTATCTACACATTTAATGCAATACCTATCAAAATTCCATCCAATTTTTTCAAAGAAATGGAACAAATAATCCTAAAATTTATATGGAGCCAGAAAAGACCTCGAATAGCCAAAGGAATATTGAAAAAGAAAACCAAAGTTGGTGGCATCACAATTCCAGACTTCAAGCTCTACTACAAAGCTGTCATCATTAAGACAGTATGGTACTGGCACAAAAACAGACACATAGATCAATGGAACAGAATAGAGAGCCCAGAAATAGACCCTCAACTCTATGGTCAACTAATCTTCGACAAAGCAGGAAAGAACATCCAATGGAAAAAGGATAGCCTCTTCAACAAATGGTGTTGGGAAAATTGGACAGCCACATGCAGAAAAATGAAATTGGACCATTTCCTTACACCACACACGAAAATAGACTCAAAATGGATGAAGGATCTCAACGTGAGAAAGGAATCCATCAAAATCCTTGAGGAGAACACAGGCAGCAACCTCTTCGACCTCAGCCGCAGCAACTTCTTCCTAGGAACAACGCCAAAGGCAAGGGAAGCAAGGGCAAAAATGAACTATTGGGACTTCATCAAGATCAAAAGCTTTTGCACAGCAAAGGAAACAGTCAACAAAACCAAAAGACAACTGACAGAGTGGGAAAAGATATTTGCAAATGACATATCAGATAAAGGGCTAGTATCTAAAATCTACAAAGAGCTTAGCAAACTCAACACCCAAAGAACAAATAATCCAATCAAGAAATGGGCAGAGGACATGAACAGACATTTCTGCAAAGAAGACATCCAGATGGCCAACAGACACATGAAAAAGTGCTCCATATCACTGGGCATCAGGGAAATACAAATCAAAACCACAATGAGATACCACCTCACACCAGTCAGAATGGCTAAAATGAACAAGTCACGAAATGACAGATGCTGGCGAGGATGCGGAGAAAGGGGAACCCTGGTACACTGTTGGTGGGAATGCAAGCTGGTGCAACCACTCTGGAAAACAGTATGGAGGTTCCTCAAAAAATTGAAAATAGAGCTACCTTATGACCCAGCAATTGCACTACTGGGTATCTATCCTAAAGATACAAACGTAGTGATCCAAAGGGGCACGTGTACCCGAATGTTTATAGCAGCAATGTCCACAATAGCCAAGTTATGGAAAGAACCTAGATGCCCATCAACAGATGAATGGATAAAGAAGATGTGGTATATATATACGATGGAATACTATGCAGCCATCAAAAGAAATGAAATCGTACCATTTGCGATGACATGGATGGAACTAGAGCGTATTATGCTTAGCGAAATAAGTCAACTGAAGAAAGACAACTACCACATGATCTCCCTGATATGAGGAAGTGGAGATGCAACGGGGGTGGGAGTTAAGGTGGTAGGAAAAGTAAAAATGAAAGAAGATGGGATCGGGAGGGAGAAAAACCAAAAGAGACTCTTAATGTCATAAAACAAACTGAGGGGGGTGGGGGGAAGAGGGGTTGGGTGAGGGTGGTGGGGTTACATCATATGTTTAAATAAAGCTTAAATAAAGTAAAAAAAAAAAAAAATACTGGCTCTCCCTACCACATAATAGCTTCTAACTTTCAGCTAATTAATTAAAATCTTTCTTCCTCAGTTTCCTTACCCGGCTGTCAGTTGGGAATACTTCATGGAGTTGTTGAGAGTATTAGTAATGATGTATTATAGATACAGTTCACAAAACATATCATAAAGTAGTAGCTCTTTGATGGTAAAGTGATATTGGTGATTTTTGGTAATGATTACAAAGTTGTAATTTTAAGTGTCTCTTATGGAGACTAGATTTGAAGTTATGCAGAATGATTTTTCCTTGTTTTATATTAAAGTATTTTTCAAATTACATGTATCTTGTGGTATATTAACAGTCTTTCCCTATCAAAAAATGTATTTGTAGGGGTGCCTGGGTGGCTCAGTGGGTTAAAGCCTCTGCCTTCGGCTCAGGTCATGATCCCAGGGTCCTGGGATCGAGCCCCGCATTGGGCTCTCTGCTCGGTGGGAAGCCTGCTTCCTCTCCTCTCTCTCTGCCTGCCTCTCTGCCTACTTGTGATCTCTGTCAAATGAATAAATTTAAAAAATGTATTTGTACCAGCATAATTAAAATATTTACTATGTATTATATAGAATTTAAAATATATTGCCACAGAAATTTATCTTACACTAGTAGAACAGAAATAACAATAACTGTCAACAATTTTGATGCATTTTTAATTTTTTTTATTTTAAAGATTTTATTTATTTGACAGAGAGAGACACAGTGAGAGAGGGAACACAAGCAGGGGAAGTGAGAGAGGGAGAAACAGGCTTCCTGAAGAGCAGGGAGCCTGCTGTGGGTCTCAATCCCAGGACCCTGAAATCATGACCTGACCTGAAGTCAGATGCTTAATGACTGAGGCACCCAGGCACCCCAACAATTTTGATATAAGGTATTTCATAAGGCAGCAAGGATTACAATCTTAAATTTTAATTTGAAGGAGTTTTGAAAAAACTGAGTTAATTTCTTTAAGTGAAACTATTTACTTAAAAATAGTTCTTAAGGGAACATTTTCAAAACACCAGGAAAGTAGAACATTTTACAATGATTCTATAATTTTGTAGAATTTTGTATATTTCTATAACTTTAAGATTTATGTTTAATAATTTATTTTAATTTTAAGAAATAAAACATAACTAATAAAGATTTGGTTGCTTTTATATTCATCCACATACTCTTATTCCTCTCAAGAGGAAACCATTATCATTAATTTGGTGATTAGCCATCCAGTATATATATAGAAAGCATAGTTATATGTAGTATACATATATATAATGTATGTATGTACATATACCAATATATAACATAGTTGTGTGATATCTGATAAGCCATATAGTTATACCACACTGCAAATATCTTTTATCAACCTCTTTTTCACTTAATATTTTTGAAAATCTTTTCTCAGAGATGCATCAGTTTTTGCTGCTGTGTGGTATATCGTGTTTTGTTTAAAGAATCTCTACTAAAAGATATCTAGTAATTTTTGTATTTCTTATTAAAATTCGTCAGCATTTCAGTAGTATTTTACAAATTCAAACAATGCCAAAATAAAATTAAACACATCTATTTGTAAACTTGTGTCAAAGTTTTATGTAGAATAAAATGATTTCTACCTCCCAAAAGAAAATTACATTCCATTAATAAATATGGGAAGTATTTTTTTTCCTTAAGAATTATAAATGAGGGTGCTTGGGTTGCTCAGTTAGTTAGATATCTGACTCTTGATTTTACATTAGGTCATGATCTCAGGGTCCTGGGAATCAGGCCCATCTTTGACTCCATGCTCAGTGGAGAATCTGCTTGAAATTCTTTCCCTCTCCATTTGCTCCTCCCCCCAACTCAAGTACTCTCCAAATTAATTAATTAATTAATTAAATATTTTTAAAAATTAGGGGTGACTACATTTAGTTAGAGAAGCTTTTATGTTAGCTCTGATGGACTATTCCTGAATGGAAATCACAAATATTTAGTAGATTTACCAATTTCATTAAAAGATGAATTCTTTCTTTACTAAATTATGACTTTCTACTAAAATATATTACTTTTATTTTGAAAATGATATTGCCCCAATAATTCAATTCCATTTCCATCTTAAGTTTTTTACAATGGTAAAATGAAGTCCATTTTTCTGATAGAAGAAAGGTAAAAACACAGGATATACTTTTCTACTATTGAAATTGTTGTTATTTCTACAAAACAAAAAGCTGCATAGTAAGACAAATCTTTTTTTTTTTAATATTTTATTTATTTATTTGTTAGAGAGAGCGAGAGCAAGCACAGGCAGACAGAGAGGCAGGCAGAGGCAGAGGGAGAAGCAGGCTCCCTGCCGAGCAAGGAGCCCGATGTGGGACTCAATCCCAGGACACTGGGATCATGACCTGAGCCGAAGGCAGCCGCTTAATCAACTGAGCCACCCAGGTGTCCCAGTAAGACAAATCTTACACTCATCTTCTTCTAGTAAATACCTACACCCAAGATGTATCTGTAACTCTTTAATGAAAAAAGAAAGAAGAGGACAGTAATGAGTATGTATTGCATGAATGACGTGTCCTGACATACACACATAGATTATGAAGGAAATAGGTCAATAAATATATGTTCCATAAAATACAGTTAAAATTCTAGGTGTTTTGGTGGGAGATCTATCTAGTCGTTTGATGGTGGTATATTTTTGACTAGTTTTAGTCAAACTAGAGTTAGAAGAATTCTCAAAAATCTAAGATTTTGGAAGCCAGCTATACATACATAAATTTTCATAACTATTCTTTCTGAAATGTTAGAAGAATAGAATGTCGTGGATCAGAATAGGAACTCTAATAGTTTGTTTATTAGTCTGGGCTTTTATTCTATAAGGTGAGAAAAAGTTTACCAAAAGAAGTGAATTTTCCATTTAAACACAGTCTCCTAAAAATGTTAAGATGAAATTAGGCTTCTGGACAGAATGAAATAACTAGTACTGGATTTGCATTGCAATTGTAGTCTTCTACAAAAGTAAATTAAGTAAATGAGCAAACTGTTTTATATATTGGTCAATGAGAGGCACAAGGTGGTTATCCCTGAGAGAAGGGGAAAAATAAATGATTTTCCTTCTTTCAAAGAAAGAGTCCAAGCTGAGTGTGGTGCTCACACTAAGCTGAGAAGACAGAGTTGAGAATTTGGGGAGCCTGAAGAAGCTGAAATTTGTAGGTTGAGTATTAGAAAGGAAGAAGCCACATCAAGATAAAACTCTCAATATTGAATATCTTGGGTCTTGAGAGGTTAAAGTACAAATGGGTTGGTTGAGACTCCACAAGACTAGACAAAGAGCAAGTAGTCATAAAAGGAATAATTTCTGGAGCTCATCAAGACCTGGGAGATACTTGAATTCTGATCAGAGAGAATCCAGAGACTGACAGAATGCAAGGTTTCTTTAATATAAAAAATAATCAGCATGACTTCTTATATTAACAGAATAAAGGAGAAAAATCATGATTATGTTAGTAGATACAGGACAAGAATTTCATCAAGAATTTGACAAGAATTTGACATCCACTCATAAGCAACTTCCTCAACCTGATGAAAATCATCTACAAGAAATGTACAGCTAATATCATACTTAATGATAAAAGTAAAATGTTTTTCTTCTAAGACCAGAAAGAAGACAAAATATTCATTTTGACCACTTCTAGTCAACATTGTACTAAAAGTCCTAAGAAAAAGGTATTGAATTGTTTAAGTTAAACTAGAGTAAGCTTAGGGAAAGGAAATAAGATCTATACAGGTTGGTAAGGAACAAGCAAATTTGCAGTTATTTATATAGAATATCACAAGGAAACTCAAATAGAGCTACAAGAGTTAATGAGTGAATTTAGCTCTATATCTATAAAACAGCAACAAACAATTGGAAAATGGGGGTGCCTGGGTGGTTCAGTCTGTTAAGCATCTGCCTTCAGCTCAGGTCATGATCCCAGGGTCCTGGGATAGAGCCGCATACTGATCTCCCTGTTCAGCGGAGAGCATGCTTCTCCTTCTCCCTCAGCTGCACCCCATGCTTGTATATCCTTGTGTTCCTTTGCTCTCTGTCAAACAAATGAATAAATAAATAAGATATTTTTAAAAAATCAATTGGAAAACAGTTTTATAAAAATGCCAATTATAATAGCATCAAAAAAGTTAAAAAATATTAGGAACTCATTTAACAAAATATATTAAGATAAAACACTGAAAATTATAAAACATTGCTGGGAGACTAAATACCTAAACATATTCAGAGATATTCTATTTTATGAATTGAAATTTTTAATATCTCCAAATCGACCTGTACATTTAAGGCAATCTTTTTTTTTTAAAGATTTTATTTATTTATTTGACAGAAATCACAAGTAGGCAGAGAGGCAGACATGGAGAGAGGGGGAGGCTGGCTCCCTGCTGAGCAGAGAGCCCAATGCGGGGTGCGATCTCAGGACCCTGGGATGATGACCTGAGCCAAAGGCAGAGGCTTTAACCCACTGAGCCACCCAAGCACCCCCATTTAAGGCAATCTTAATGAAAATCCTACTAGTCTTATTTTCTTGTAGATATTAATAAGCTAGTCTTACAGTTTATGTGGAAATACAAAGTATCTAGGTTGGCTAAAATGATTTTAAAATGGAGGACCAAGGCAGAAAGATATTTACCCAATTTCCAGACTTACTATAAAGCTACAATAATCAGGGCAGCATACTGGCACAAGGATATACAAGCAGAGATCAGTGAAACAGAGAGTCCAGAAGTAGACCACATAGTTGCTTAATTCCTTTTTTTTACAAATACAGCAATGTAACTCAATGAGGAAAAATAGTCTTCATCAAATAGTGCTGGCAAAATTAACAATCTGTAAGAAAAACTTAGTCTTGACTCTTTTTTTTAAAGATTTTTATTATTTATTTATTTGAGAGATAAGAGAGAGAAATCACAAGCCAGGGGGAGAGACAGAGGTAAAGCAAGAAGCAGGCCTCCTGCCAAGCAGGGAGCCTGATGCAGGGCTCCATCCCAGGACCCTGGGACCATGACCCTAGCCAAAGGTAGATGCTTAACCGACTGAGTCACCAAGGTTCCCCAAGTCTTGACTCTTAACAAACACAAAATCTTGAAATGGTTCATATACCTACACATAAAGTTAAATCTTTAAGATATATTGAAAAATAATTAAGAGAAAATCTTGATGGCTTTGGAGTAGACAGATTTTTTAGACATGATAAAAAGAAAAACAAAGTTCAAGAAAGACAAAATTGATGAATTGAACTTAATCAAATAAAGTACATCTCTTCTTTAAGGACACTTTATAAAAATGAAAGGGCAATTCTTAGATTTAGATGAAATATTCAACTAAATATACCTGAGAAAGGACTTCTATCCAGGGTATATTAAGACCTTCTATGACTCAGTCTCAATTTAAAAACTAAATTACAAATGTGCAAAATGTTTGAAAAAACACAAAGGTGATCTACAACTGACCAATAAGTAAATTAGGCTATGTTCAGTATAATCAGTTATTATCGAAATACAAATTAAAACTACAACTAGATATAAGCCTATTATAATAGCGCTAAATTTAATTAATGGGCAGGTGCCTGGATGGCTCAGTCCTTGAACAGCTTCCTGCGGCCCAGGTTATGATCCAGGGTCCTGGGATCAAGTCCCACATCGGATTCCACCTGCTCTGTGGGAACCTTCTCCCTCTTTCTCTGTCTGCCACTCCCCCTACCTGTGCCCTCTGTCAAATAAAAAAAAGTAAAATCTTTTAAAAATAAATAATTCATAGGCAATACTAAGTTTTGACAAGGATGTGGATGGATCAGCTAAAACTTTCATACATCACCAGTATGAAAGTAAAATGCTATTTTGTAAAGCAAGTTATTTTATAAAGTTAAATATACATTTACAGTATGACCCAGCAATATCAGGTCTTGGTATATAGCCAAGAGAAATGAAAGCATATACTGACAGACAGACTTCAATATGAATATTGCCCCACAGTTCTTGGATATTCTATTCTATTTGCATTTCAAAATAATGCTAATAATAGAATAATTTTTGAAAAATATCTCTAAAAACTAAAAGTTGGCATGAGTAATTCAGTGTGTCTTTAAGAAAATTTAAAACACTATATCCAAATATGTTTGTTGGATGAATTGCCACAGTGACAATGGGAATAAAGTAACAACAACAAAAAAAAGAATCTATTATTAAGATTGACTGCAAAGATATATGTCTACAAAATATAATGGAATTTATTTTTTTGAGATAAAATAAGTTGGTAAGCTTCCACTTTTACGAGTTCATTCCTTCATTTAATAAAATCCTATACGGCATGTACTAAAGTGCAGGGAATTTGCTCAGGCTAAGGATTAACATATAAAAACTCATTCCCTCCTCCAACTTCAAAGAACTCAAATTTTAAAAAGCCACAGACATTAAAAAAGAAACCTAATAAAAACAATAAAAATTGAAAATTAAATCATGTATCAATTGTAGAACATAGAAGAAAAATCTCATAATTGTGCCAGGGAATTCAGAGACAAGTTAGCAGAAAAGACAGCTATTGAGTTTCTTGAAGAGCGGATCAGAATTTTGCTACATGGACAAGAATAGGATATAAGATTTGTTAAGAACAAGTATGAAAGCCCAGTATAATTATGAACTATAAGTTGTATAGGATTTCTGAATTGTAGAATGTAAGAAGGGAAGTTATAAAAAGTGAATCAGAAGTGTAAACAGGGACAGTTCCTTCAGGGTTTTCTACACTGTGTTCCAAGGAAATTCAACATGACTGTTACTGAATACATTTCTGGAAATTCAACATAACTGTTCTGAACACATTTCTGGACTGTTCTTAATGCATTTCTCCAGTGGTGTGATTCCAGTATAATTATTTTTGTAAGAGGAATAAAGTTTCTCTTCATGTTGAAGAAAGAAAGAGGCATGAAAATTTTGATATGCTAAAAAATCTAGTTGTCAAACAAAAGATAATAATCAGTAGAATATAATTTCTATCTCTCAAATAAAACTGAGAAATTTTAGGGAACTCTCAGTATCCTGACTTAAAAAAAAAAACAAACTCCAAAACATTTTCCACTCAGTCTTCTTTGCTTCAGAACACAGTCTTTACCTGAAAAAGGCATTCCCTTCATTGTAAAGGAAATTATCTCTTTCCCTCATGCCCACCAAAGGTGCAGACCTACAGAACTTGTAGAGCAAGAAAGTATGCTTCCAAATAATAAGAGGAATGAATACCAGAGGGTAGTTATTAAGCCCACCAATATACAACAGCCTACAACCTCAGTGAAGTCTGAGAAGCTGAACTATCAAGTAAAAAAGGATATATATTAAATAAATGATCTCTAGAATTTCTTGGAGATTGAATTAATTATTAAAGATTTTATTTATTTATTTGGCAGAGATCACAAGTAGGCAGAGAGGCAGGCAGAGAGAGAGAGTAGGAAGCAGGCTCCCTGCTGAGCAAAAAGCTCCATGTGGGGCTCTATGTGGGGCTCGATCCCAAGACCTGGGATCATGACTCAAGCCGAAGGCAGAGGCTTTAACCCACTGAGTCATCCAGGTGCCCCGAATTAAGTATTGACCTAAAAAGTAATTCAGAAAATCGTCTTTAACACTATTAAAAAGGCAGTATTTTTAAGTAAATTAATTTTTGTAAGTTTCTGAATACATTTCTAAGAAAACTGCCTACGAGATAAAACTTTTACAAGTAATTCCTTTCAATGAAACTTTTTTCTGATCTAATGAACAAAAACCCTCCTATTATCCATGCTTAATCATTCATGCATCTGAATATGGAAAATGTGTTTTAGTATTTTAATGATAAAATCAAAACGTATGCAGCATGCAAAGCAGATTGGGTTGAACCATTTTATTACATACAGATGTTTTGGTACCAATTTGGAGGTATTTCTTTTTGTAATACCTAGCAATATGATTTCATAGTTTATTGCTGAGCATTCCATTAAATCATAAAATAATAATAATTCAATTAAATCATCAAAGAATATATTGTGACAATTTAAATTATGTTTTAACAGTCTCATTAATATAATTAGTCTTAGATAACAAATATGATTGGGCCTCAGTAAGAGATGAGATTTAATTGGCTCATTTCTATAAATGGAGCTATCCAATTTAACTTATAATTTTTCTTTTAAAAACGCAGTTGTTTCATTTTCACAGAATAAGCCTTCTGAATTAGATATGAGAAGTAGAGTTATGGCGAAACTTAATCATTGGTTTCCATTTATCCCTGAGATCAAACCCAGTAGACCTGCTCCTTAATTTTAATTATTGATCCATGCATGTAAAACACGTTTTGCCTGTGGCATTCCTAGACAATTCAGCTCTATCTACATTTGGGGTTTTGGTCTTTAAGAAAAAAGCTATTGCTCCTCATATAGATATTAAATTAATAAAATCGGAACATAGCTTTCTAAAACTGTGATATTTTGAACTTAATTTCTAAAATGCAATATTGGTTCTGCTAGCTGTGGTAATTTAGGATTTATGTGTATAGTCTTTTGATTGCTGAAGTTAAGACAAAACTCTTTTAGAAGCTTCCTGGCCAGATTCAATGTCACTGAAGTTTTTAGTGATGCTCTTTGAAATGAAATGTTGAGCCAATTCACTCAGCAGAGTAGTTAAGAGATCCAGGAAGTGGTTTACTGAGAGTGCTTCATCTATGAACATTCAAAGGGACCTGTAGGAGTTGACTTAAGATGTGTGAGAGCTCAGTGGGTTAAGCCTCTGCCTTCAGCTCAGGTCATAATCTCAGGGTCCTGGGATCAAGCCCTGCATCGGGCTCTCTGCTCTGCAGGAAGCCTGCTTCCCCTTCTCTCTCTGCCTGCCTCTCTGCCTACTTGTGATCTCTCTCTCTCTCTCTCTCTGTCAAATAAATAAATAAAATCTTTAAAAAAAATAAAATAAAATAAAGTAAAATCTTTAAAATAAAAATCTTAAAAAAAAAGTATCACTCAGGAACCCCAGCTCTAGATTTGTGCTAAGGAATATGTGGTTATCTATATATACCAACCAAGGTAGTAAATTTGGGACCAAAAATTGCATACGCCCTTCCTATTTTCTAGGTGAAGATACGTTGTTTTCTTAAATACTACCTCTGGAAACCAAGTAGATTCACCTTCTTAATACTGTTTTAATATACCCTGCCAAAACTTCCATCTTTATAAAAGGTTCAGAGCTTGAGAAATAGTAATACTAATACAAACAAATGTTTATTGAACTCTTGCTATGTTCCAGGAAATGTTTTAAGTATTCTAGTTACCAAATGTAATTTTTAAAACAAGCCTAAATGATAGTTAATGACTCATTTATGGAGACCTACTTTTGACTAGGTTTCCTGGTTAGAGTTTTCTCCCTCCCTATATGTCATTATATTCATATCACTTTGCCTTTATCACTAGTTTTATTTCCTTTACCCTTATGTGTTAAATGCAGTGTATGTAGGTACAGTGTCTGTTCTAGTCATCATGTGTGCCCAGTTCATAACAAAAATATCATAATAGATATTTAAAAGCATTTATTGGGTTACAGATTGAAGGGAGGTTTGAGTTAGCAGTTAGAAAATTAGTACATTCTTCTTCAAGAACTGTAAGTTAGAATAATTAGATGGTATCAATGAATCGTGTTGTGACCCTTTAAAATGTGTGCAATTTGAATAATTTTAAAGAATAAAAGCAAGAAAATCATTGTTAAAATGCCTCAATTTCAGTAAAATATCTGAACAATTAAGATGTAGTGACTTTCAAGCTCCCTTCTTTGTCTAGATGTTTAAAAATAAATACATGAGTATATTTGAATGAATTAACATACTAATCATCTCCTTCAGTGGGGTTACACAGGGCTTATTTCTGCCTGCAAGTGAAACCAGTATGTCTTAAAAACTTAAAGCTAAAATATTCTCTGATCCTGGGTCAGGTGGTGGTTCTAAAAGACCCTAAAGTCTGTTATGCCGATCAGTGTGTACGAACCTGGGTTTCAGCTCTGGAGTGTGCCATATTGAATACTCTACCAGCTGACTGGCCTTTGTGAACCTCTATTATCTCTATCCTGCTTCTCTTCCTGCCCTTCAGTCTTGACCAGTTACAGTCCCTGCAGCCACAGGGGAGCAAAGCACTTGGTTCAGTGGATCTTTACCATCTCTGGTTTCTATTTTCTGCTTTCATCATTTCCAGCTGTTTCCTAATATTTTTCCTGTATGTATGAAAAAAGACCAAACCCTAAGAGGTATACAAAATAAATTCAAGGGATATTCCTCTGAATTTAAAAAGCCAGATGTTCAAAGAAACCCTTCTATAGGGAAGTTTGTTAGTCTTTCATGTGCACAGGTTTATAGCTTTTATAGCTTCAGATAATAGTAAATGCAACTTAGTTTATTGCTTAACAAAGTGAAATCAAAATTTTCAATTCTGCACATTTAACTTAGATATACAACAAACGAAATTTTGTTAAAAACAAATTATTTAATTATTTTTTTTTTTTAATTTAAAGATTTTGTTTATTTATTTGTTAGAGAGAGAGAGAGAGTGAGCACAGGCAGACAGAGTGGTAGGCAGAGGCAGAGGGAGAAGCAGGCTCCCTGCTGAGCAAGGAGCCCGATGTGGGACTCGATCCCAGGACGCTGGGATCATGACCTGAGCCGAAGGCAGCTGCTTAACCAACTGAGCCACCCAGGCGTCCCCAAATTATTTAATTTAAAAGCATGTTAACTTGTAGACATTATTAAGCTAACAACCCATTTCATAATCAGAAATCTATTTCTGAATAATTAAAGGAGATACTAAATTATTTATATGATTAATGGTTAATCAGATTATTTGAATTTTTAACACTATAGAAAATTAATATCATTGCTTATAAGATCCTGAATTCATTTGCCTTTGTATTTAAGAAGATTTTTCTCTCCCAATTTCCTAATTGACTCTTGGAGTTGTAAATGAGTCAATTTCAGCATTGATCCCTAGAAGTTCTACTGATATTAAAATGTGTGCACATATTTTATACTCTTACTTTTGAAGTATGTGTTAATGTGTAATAATGAAAAATACTTATACAGCATGGAGTAGGGTCTTACTATTGTAAGTAGTTTAGAAATATTAACTCCTTTTGTCTTTATAATAACCATATATAATATGTGCAATTTTTATTATCATTTATAGATGAGAAAACTTGGATATAGAGAGGTTATATAATTTGAGGTCACTCAGGTAGTAAGAGTAAAGCCAAGATTCAAAGCAAGGATTGTAGTTGAAGGCAATATGCTCTCAATCATTACTCCGTAATACAGATCTACATAAATGACATGAACCTGGAACATGAGAGCTCTTAAAGTTTATTTCAGTTGGCGCAAAATATTTTAGGCATTAAGGGGGCCTTCCTTTTAAATGTTTGCATTCTCTCACAATCTAAACACCCATCCACAACTCTTTCTAACATCTGACTCTTGATCTCAGCTCAAATCTTGCTCTCAGAGTCATGAGGTCAAGCACTGTGGGCATGGAATCCACATAAGTAAATAAATAAATAAATAAATAATAAAATAGTAAATATTATGTAAAAAAAAGCAGGGGCATCTGGGTGGCTTAGTCAGTTAGGCATAACAATTATTTCTTTCGATTGGAAAGCATTTATTGATATGCCTTTAAAGAAAACTATTTCTAAACCTTTGGGGAATTGTACAATACTTGTTTTTAGAGTCAGTGTTTTTGCTTGTAGCAAGTGGTTGTAGGAATTATTCAATGCTTGCTCTTGATCATTTTTTTTTTCTAAAGCATAAACTAAAATGGAGTAAATATCAAAATATCGCCTATAGTTTTAGGTAAATAATTTCTTAATATTATACTGTACAGTGAATACATTGAATAATGGCAAGTATATTAATAATAGGAGTAAGGATAAAATAATTCTCAAATAGAGATATATCATTTCTGTTTTATACTGCTGCATAACATATCATCAAAGACGTAGTGGCTTTAAATGACAAAATTCCTTATTTCTCATGTTTTGATGTATTGACTGGATTCACTTGGTGTCTAATGGAGTATCAGATAGCCAAAAAGCTAAATATGGCCTTACTCAAAAGGTTCGCAGTTAGAGCTAGCTTCCAGGTGGGACAGTCATTGATCAGTGGCCTTAGTACTTCTGCATGTGGGCCTCCCTACATGATTTCTTGGACTTCATCGCATCATAATGGTTTAGTTTCAAGAGGGAATATTTCAAGTGCACAGACACCAACAACTAAGCTCCTATCCAGTCTTCACATTCATCAGGCTTGTTCATATTCCTTGGCCATAGCTAGTCACATGGCCAAACCCAAAATCAGTATGGGTGTGGACTACAAATGAGCATGAATAGAGCTAGGGAATGGTCCCCTGAGTGCCATCAAACTAATAACTACCATTCAATAAAAAAGTAGTATTAGCCCTTACCTAATTTTCCATCTCTGCTTTAAACAATGGCAAGTAGAACTGAAAATCTAGCCCTACCATCTTTATACTCAAAGTCTCAGCATGACAGTAGTGTGGTGATTTTATTTTCTCATTGAATGCCCTGCATATTGTATTTTAGAAATGAATATAGACCCTCCATCCATTTTTTGAACTGACTAGGATTTTGTCTTTACTCTGTTTTCTGACATTTTATCAAATTATCTTAAAATTCATTCCCTCTCTTGGACTCTTAATGTCATAAAACAAACTGAGGGGGGCCGGAGGGAGGGGTGTATGGAGAGGGTGGTGGTGTTACATTATATGTTTATAAAAAAAAAATTTAAAATAAAAAAAAATTCATTCCCTCTCTTAGAGTCAAGGTTATTTCTGAAAACTAAGTCTGCTTATCCAGCTTCTGACTTCTGTTAGACAAGTATCACAAGCATAGAAAATTTGTTTTAGTAGAATTCTAGCAAAAATTCAGTTATATGCTTATGTGATTACTCAGTTCTGGAGGATCCCATTCTTTAATAAGGGATCTGACAAGTTACAATATTTTTTTAAAACAAATATTAATATTTGTGTGTTTCCTTGCTCCTTGCCAACTGGCTACACTTTCAGTGTCCATATAAGCACATCAGCATAAATCTCCAAAAACTTACACTTATCTCATCATTTATTTTATTGCTACATCACAGCTCCTATCTATGCCTTCCTTATTTTGATCAGTTTTGACAAATTTATGCATTCATTTAATCATATCCCAAACAAGATTGAGGATATTTCCATAAACCCCCAAGTTCTCTTATATTTTTTTTGCAAGTTATTTCTCACCTGTCAATTTCTCAGACAACTATCTGTCTGATTTCTATCCACTATGCACTAGACAGAGTGGTGTGTGGACTTAAAAACTGTCTCAAACAACAACAACCCTATTATGTAAAGTTGGCCAATTTTGATATTGAAATTAGTAAAAAATTAGTAAATTTTCCTAACATGGTACCATGGCTGACTTTAAGCTACCGAGATAACATCACTAAATGTAGAGTTGGGAAGAAATTTGCAATAGCACACTGTGATACACTATTATATTATTTCTACCTTTCAAATACAGTATGAATATATAAACTCAGCATAAGTAAGAAATGGTAAGTTTTGAGTGTTTATTTTATATTACTTAATTATGAACTGATGTAAGTCAAATTGTAATAGTTGGTTTGTTCAACTGGCTCACAGAAATCCTGAAAATTTTCAGGCTGATATGAGCCAGCTCCAATGCAACACTAACAAGAGTTGCCTATTCTGTGAAACAAATACCATACCAGTGGAATTATTCTGTATGTCCTCTTTTGTTTCTTTTGCACAAATAATGTTTCTGAGATTCATGCATGTTACTGCATGCATCAGTAGTTTATTGTCTTTTATTGTCAAATGGTATTCCATTCTATGAATAGAGAACAATTTTTTAGCCATTTACCTCTTGATGGGTATTTGTATTACTTTCAGATTTGGCTCTTACTAATAAAGCTATGAACATTTGTGTCAACTTACGCTTTTATTTCTCACAGATAAAATCCTAGACATATGTTTGCTGGCTCATAGGCTAGGGGTATGTTTAGCTTTGTAAGAAACTGCTAAAATATCTTCAAGTAGTTTTATAATTTTACTGTCCCACCAGCAATATATGAGAGTTTAAGTTGAATCACATCCTTGCCAACATCCTTGCCTTTCCAACCTCTGTACTTTTTTTGTTGTTGTTGTTCTAATGGGTATGTAGTGGTATTTTATTGTGGCTTTAATTGGATTTACACTAATAAATAATTGGTATGAAATTTGTTCCTAAAGTGACCGGTGCCTCCATCTTGGACCTGAAAGTCATTCACGGCAGTCTCAATTCATTGTCTCAAGTTGTTATGGCTGATATAATTTAGAGAATTTCCCCGGATTTCCTTCTTGCAGGCCATAATATATCTTGCTATATCTTGGGCTTTAATTCATGGGCCAAGTAGAAAAGGTAATACAGAAATGGAAGGAGAAATCTGCCTGGCATTCTAAGGTAAATCTTGATGACTTATGGGAATTGTTTTGCTGGTTGTATCCTGGACTCTGGGTTTCAAGTTGAACTCAGTAGTACATATAGGTCTCATCCTGTTGTGCACCTAGTAGATAACAGCATTAATTAAATGCTAGACTTAGCCCCATCCTCTTTTGGTCACATAAATCATCAGAAAGTTCACCTGAAGCCAAGATGATAGAGGAAAAAGATTGGATAGAGTTGAAAAAACAATTATCCAGGGGTCTCCTGTAGTTCTACATATATCTTGCAAGTAGAGATACTGAATGCCCTTTGTCCTAGGGTACTTTTATGGGTTATTTGCATTGCAAAAGCTTTGCAAAATAAAGATAATATCTCCTTTTGCAGATAATATCTATCTTGTGAAAGACAGACATTCTTATACACCAGTAAAATCATAATAAAATGTCTCCTTCTGAAGTAAAGTAGATATAAGCTTATTGGTGATTATAAAATATTTGACTTTCCTAAGCTTAGGGTTCTTCTGCTGTAACAGAGTCCACTGCATGTACAGTTGTTAAATGGCCCTCTTCTTGGTACTCTGTGGGAACTGGGACTCAGAGAACAAATGCAAAAAAAATGCTAATATTTTGGCTACTATTTTTATTGTTATTAATAAACCATCTTTCACTTCTGGCCTGTGAAACTGTGGCAAGCTAATAAAACCTTGGAAGAAGGGTAAAATCTCAGAAGTTTGCAGTTCTTGACAGTGTCTACGTCCAGCAAAATCCAAGTAAAAGAATTGTCATAGCTGTGTATTTATTAACAACCAAACTAAGCCTAATGATTCACAGACCTGTTCTGCTGGGGCAAATAATATGTTATATGTTAATAAAAAGAATTTAAAAAGTAAAAAATAGAAGGATAATCAATTTTTAAAACTTGTTATAGACTCTAAGAAACAAACTGAGGGTTTTGAAGGGGAGGGGAGTCAGGGTAAGGTGATCCTGGTGGTAGGTATTAGGGAGGGCAGGTATTGCACAGAGCACTGGGTGTGGTGCATAAATAATGAATCTTGGAACACTGAAAAAGTAAAATTAAAAAATTATTATAGTATATCTATACAATGAATACCATATAGCTATAACTGCATGGTTACAAAAATTCAAAGAAGTGACAAAGCAAACAACATGGATGAATCTCAAATAAAATATGTTGTATGATAGAAGGCACACACAAAATGATATATACAGTAGAATTTCATTTATATAACATACAAGAATGAGTAAAATTTATCAATAGTGGCAGATGTCAAGATAATAGTTATAAAGGGGAGTTAGGAATTGACTCTGAAGGAGCATGAGGCAAGATTATGAAGGAGCAGGAAATGTTCTGGGATATACTTCCATATTTTTGTAAATAGACATATGGAAAAATGCATTTGTCAGTGATTAATAGTATACTCTTGTTGTTTTACTGTTATATGGTACACCTTAATGAAAATATTTTTTAAATTATTTAAACGTTAGAGTAAATTTTTTTTTAAACATATAATGTAACCCCACCCAACACCCCTCCTCCCCACCCCCCTCAGTTTGTTTTATGACAT
Source organism: Taxidea taxus jeffersonii (assembly GCA_003697995.1). Lineage (NCBI taxonomy): Eukaryota > Metazoa > Chordata > Mammalia > Carnivora > Mustelidae > Taxidea > Taxidea taxus. The sequence goes on along the minus strand of ML105437.1, from coordinate 131,225 downwards.
TAAGAGTCTCTTTTGGTTTGTCTCCCTCCTGATCCAATCTTGTGTCACTTATTCTTTTCCTACCCCCTTAACCCCCACCCCCATTACATCTCCACTTCCTCATATCAAGGAGATCATATGATAGTTGTCTTTCTCCGATTGACTAATTTCACTAAGCATAATAACCTCTAGTTCCATCCATGTCATCGCAAATGGCAAGATTTCATTTCTTTTGATGGCTGCATAGTATTCCATTGTATATATATACCACCTCTTCTTTATCCATTCATCTGTTGAGGGACATCTAGGTTCTTTCCATAACTTGGCTATTGTGGATATTTCTGCTATAAACATTCAGGTACACGTGCCCCTTCGGATCACTACATTTGTATCTTTAGGGTAAATACCCAGTAGGGCAATTGCTGAGTCATAAGGTAGCTCTTTTTTCAATTTTTTGAGGAACCTCCATGCTGTTTTCAGAGTGGTTGTACCAGCTTGCATTCCCACCAACAGTGTAGGAGGGTTCCCCTTTCTCCACATCCTCGCCAGCATCTGTCATTTCCTGACTTGTTCATTTTAGCCATTCTGACTGGTGTGGTTGGTATCTCATTGTGGTTTTGGTTTGTATTTCCCTGATGCCCAGTGATGTGGAGCACTTTTTCATGTGTCTGTTGGCCATCTGGATGTCTTCTTTGCAGAAATGTCTGTTCATGTCCTCTGCCCATTTCTTGATTGGATTATTTGTTCTTTAGGTGTTGAGTTTGCTAAGCTCTTTATAGATTTTGGATACTGGCCCTTTATCTGATATGTCGCTTGCAAACATCTTCTCCCATTCTGTCAGATGTCTTTTGGTTTTGTTGACTGTTTCCTTTGCTGTACAAAAGCTTTTGCTGTAAAAAGATGAAGTCCCAATATTTCATTTTTTCCCTTGCTTCCCTTGCCTTTGGCATTATTCCTAGGAAGAAGTTGCTGTGGCTGAGGTCAAAGAGGTTACTGCCTGTGTTCTCCTCAAGGATTTTGATGGATTCCTTTTTCACGTTGAGGTCCTTCATCCATTTTGAATCTATTTTCATGTGGGGTGTAAAGAAATGGTCCAATTTCATTTTTCTGCATGTTGGTGTCCAATTTTCCCAACATCATTTGTTGAAGAGGCTGTCTTTTTTCCATTGGATATTCTTTCCTGCTTTGTCGAAGATTAGTTGACCATAGAGTTGAGGGTCTATTTCTGGGCTCTCTATTCTGTTCCATTGATCTATGTGTCTGTTTTTGTGCCAGTACTATACTGTCTTGATGATGACAGCTTTGTAATAGAGCTGGTTTGGTGTTTACAAATTCTTTCAGTTTTTGTCCTGGAACCTTTTTATCTCTCCTTCTATTTTCAATGATAACCTAGCTGGATAAAGTATTCTTAGCTGCATGTTTTTCTCGTTTAGTGCTCTGAATATATCATGCCAGTTCTTTTTGGCCTGCCAGGTCTCGGTGGATAAGTCTTCTGCCAATCTAATATTTTTACTATTGTATGTTACAGACTTCTTGTCCTGTGCTGCTTTCAGGATTTTCTCTTTGTCGCTAAGACTTGTAAATTTTACTATTAAATGATGGGGTGTGGACCTATTCCTATTGATTTTGAGGAGTGTTCTCTGCACCTTCTGGATTTTGATGTTTGTTCCCCTTGCTATATTAGGGAAATTCTCTACAATAATCCTCTCTAGTATACCTTCTGCTCCTATTTCTCTTTCTTCTTCTTCTGGAATCCCAATTATTCTAATGTTGTTTTGTCTTATGGTGTCACTTATCTCTCAAATTCTCCCCTCGTGGTCCAGTAGTTGTTTGTCTCTCTTTTGCTCAGCTTCTTTATTTTCTGTCATTTGGTCTTCTATATCACTAATTCTTTCTTCTGCCTCATTTATCCTAGCAGCAAGAGCCTCCATTTTTTATTGCACCTCATTAATAGCTTTTTTTTTTATTTCAACTTGGTTAGATTTTAGTTCTTTTATTTCTCCAGAAAGGGCTTTTATTTCTCCGGACAGGGTTTCTCTAATATCTTCCATGCCTTTTTCAAGTCCGGCTAGAGCCTTGAGAATTGTCATCCTGAATTCTAGATCTGACATATTACCAATGTCTGTATTGATTAGGTCCTTAGCCTTCGGTACTGCCTCCTGTTCTTTTTTTTTGTGGTGAGTTTTTCCGCCTTGTCATTTTGTCCAGTAGAGTAACTTTTCTTAATAAACTATGGCTTGCAATATTGAGGAAATTGTAATACTGAGGAATACTTAATATTCTAAGAAACATGAAAGAAGTTATTTTGCTGAATTAAACATGGTATCTCTTGTCTGATAATATTCCTGATTATACCTTATCAAGAGAGAAAGAGAGAAAGAAGGAAAGAAAGAAGAAAGGAGAGAAGGAAAGAAAAAAAGAAAGATATTTTAAGTAATAGTTTACCTAAAATTTTATTTGAAAGCAATTTAAATTAAATAAAAAGTACCTTTTAGAGCAAGTGTATTATCAACTTTCCAAGATATTTATGTGTATCTCTTGCCTTTAATTATCTATTGCTTATTTAATTGCTTATATTATTTATTGTAGGTAAAGAGTTAATTTAAGCTTAGTTTCGAAAATAATTTTATTATCAAAGCTTAGGCTCAATGTGTATTATTTTTGAAGTGTCCTTTATGTGTCAGTATTTTACTGATCAAAAGAGAAATGCTGTATTTCAATATAGGTTTGTTTTGTTTTGTTTTGTTTTGTTTAAGAAAGATTAATTTATTTATTTTAGAGAAAGAGAGCACATGCATGCAGGTGGGGCAGAGAGAAGGAGAAAGAAACAGAATTCTTAAGCTGACTCCTGGCTGAGCACTGAGCCTGATCCCAGCATCCTGAGATCATGACCTGAGATGAAATCAAGAGCAGGCTGCTTCACCAACTGAGCTACTCAGGCTCTCTAAGATCTAGGTTTCTGATACTACTTTCCAATAAAAGGAACCAGGACTTCTTGGTGAAGTCATTTTGATAATATATTCTTTTGATATGATGTGATAAAAATTGTATTTTATCTCTGTGATCTTCCTCTTCTTCCCCAAAACATGGAACCCTAGTTTAATCATGAGGAAAGCACAGACAAATTCCAATAGAAGGACATTCTACAAAACCCCTAAGCAGTAAACTTCAAACTGTCAAGGTCATTGTAAACAAGGAAAATTGAGAAACTATCACAGCCAAGAGAGCCTAAGAAAACATGACAATTAACTGTTTATGGTATACTGGGTGATATCTGAGAACAACAACAACAAAATGTATTAGGGAAAAACTAAAGATATCTCAACAAAATATGGACTTTAATTAGTAATAATGTATCAGTTTATTGGCTCAATTATGACAAACATAACATATTAATTAATCATCAGGGAAACTGTATATGGGCATGAGTGGGAACTCTCTGTGCTATCTTCATTTTTCTATAAATCTAAAACTATTATAAATAAAAGGTTTATTTAAACTAAAAAATTGCTACATATCCTGAGAGAGAAATTAGCTGACTTCTAAGGCACATGACTATTACCATTTTTAAATGTTTTCCAGTTTTCCCTATTTTTTGCAATTGTTTTATCTCCCACATTTTTATTTTATTTAATCATATTTTCAAGGCCCCTTAGGAACATAATCAGTATCCAATTAATTTGCATGTAGTGGTGAGTCATCCATGGGTCATTTTCCCTTAGCAACTCTTCATTATTGATGTTTATACAAGACTTCATATTGTGCTTATAGACAATATTTACTACAAAGTAAAGAAATCAACTGGCAAAAAACAAAAAAAAAAAAAAGAAATCAACTGGCTCCATAATAAACCCCAGGATTATACTGTAACAAGTACCAGTGTTCTATATACATGTTATAGAATTATTATATTAAGTGATTAATGTCTCTTGCTAAAAAGTGAAATAAAAATAACTTGATATTTAATGTCTCATAAGCAAAATATTATTCCAGCAGAGAGGAAAATTAGATCTTGACCATAATACTTTATAAATTGGAAGCATTCTTTTTTATTTATTTATTTATTTTTAAGATTTATTTATTTATTTATTTGACAGAGATCACAAGTAGGCAGAGAGGCAGGCAGAGAGAGAGAGGAGGAAGCAGGCTTCTCGCTGAGTGGAGAACCCTATGCGGGGCTCGATCCCAGGACCCTGGGATCATGACCTGAGCCGAAAGCAGAGGCCCCAACCCACTGAGCCACCCAGGTGCCCCGCATTCTTTTTTTTAACTAAGTTTTCAAATTATTTTTGCTTAATTAAAAAATAAAACTCATATAAATCTGGCTCAAATTGTTAAATTTGCAGAATGGCAGATGCCAACCAGTTGTCATTTAACAATTTTGTCAAATATGCACATTACTAAAGAGTTTATAATTTATTCCACTGGCCTATAACAAATGGATATTTCAATAAATAAAATGGAGAAACAGAAAAACAGCAATGACCTTGATTGAATATAATGCCAAGTCTAAAACAATCTGATATCACAGGAAAAATGGGCTGATCCATTCATTTTATACTGGCCAGAATTTTGGCAATTATTTCTTTAGGTAACACATTTATAGAAATATCATAGCTAAGAAATCCAGATGTCAAATCTGACTATAAATTCATGGAACTTTGTGATCATATCATATCTCTAGATGTTTAAAATAAAAATTTGAAGATTAGTTATTACTGTGAATATTCCTCAGAAATTTTAATAATTGTAAAGTAAATTTAGTATTAATAATTTTGAGGGGCTCATATGCTATACAGTTTTCTGTCACTACCCATGTCAAATGAAAATCAGGACATAAACTTACTAAAATGTTAATAATTTTTTAAATTCCATTTTTAGCCCAAATGTCTTATTAATCTTTTTGGAAATTTTGTGAAAGTATATACCCTACTATATCTTTTCCTTACAAGAACTCACCAATATAGAACTAAATTCCCTTTTGTATTTAATAAAGCTACTTGTATACATGTATACATGAATAAAACTTTCCAAAAAAGTATGAATACATAACTGGAAATAAAATTTTAATTTGATTTCTGTTGGAAGGAATATATACCTGCACTCAGCCTGCCTACTCTTAAGCAAGCTAATCATTTCATAAAAAATATGATCACATCAAAAATATTTTGGCAGAGGTTCCTCAATAAATTGAAAATAGAGCTACCTTATGACCCAGCAATTGCACTACTGGGTATTTACCCTAAAGATACAAACGTAGTGATCCAAAGGGGCACGTGTACCTGAATGTTTATAGCAGCAATGTCCACAATAGCCAAGTTATGGAAAGAACCTAGATGTCCCTCAACAGATGAATGGATAAAGAAGAGGTGGTATATATATACAATGGAATACTATGCAGCCATCAAAAGAAATGAAATCTTACCATTTGCGATGACATGGATGGACCTAGAGTGTATTATGCTTAGCGAAATAAGTCAACTGGAGAAAGACAACTGTCACATGATCTCCCTGATATGAGGAAGTGGAGATGCAACGGGGGTGGGAGTTAAGGTGGTAGGAAAAGTAAAAATGAAACAAGATGGGATCAGGAGGGAGACAAACCAAAAGAGACTCTAAATGTCATAAAACAAACTGAGGGTGGTGGGGGGGAGAGGGGTTGGGAGAGGGTGGTGGGGTTACATTATATGTTTAAATAAAGCTTAAATTAAAAAAAAATATTTTGGCACATGAGAGGGACTGGACCAGGTGGAGGGGGATTTGGTTTTTTTTCCAAATGAATATTTGTAATGTATTTTGAAGGAAGAGTTTGCTAAATCAATGCATAGTTCGTATATCCATTCCATTCCAAATATTATGGTATTATAACAGAATTTTCTAAAGGAAAGAATATGGAAGGAAGAAAAGATATTTGATTGGGATGAGTTTTCCAGATTACTCAGAATTGAATTTTTTCTTTATCTGTTATTGTAGTATTATTTTATCTCAAATTCCATTATAGAAATAGAATTAGGTATCCAACAAAGTATAATGAAGTCTATAGATAGAAATTACATTGCAGCAATCCTACAGAGATGCTACTAGACACACCATTGACTTTTCTTTTTTTTTTAATCTTATGAGACCCATAAAGGGCAGCCTTTTGTTTAATAGCAACTTTTGACATTTATTACTTTGCTTCTAATCATTCTTTTTCTCTTCAATTCTTTAAGTTATAAATATATCATCTATTTTCTTGAATATTGTGTTATTACTAATATTCTTACTGGTTTTTATTTCTTTTGCTCTACATGCACAGGTTCTAATACAATGATCTTGAATAATGAGCAGAATGTTTGTGTCTGTATAGCTAGTATTTCAATGATATCAGTAAGCTTTTCTATTCAATGGGAGATAAGTTATAGCTTAAAACTTAAGATAAAAGAAATTAAAGTATGTATATGCATGACCCTCTGGTATTTATGTGTTCTTTTATGAATGTGAGTAAATGTATGTATGTAATTGTGTGGTGAGAAAAAATGTAAGCATATATCCTCAGGGCACCTGGGTGGCTCAGTCCTTAAGCATCTGCCTTCTGCTCAGGTCATGACTCAAGAGTCGGAGGGTCAGCCCTGCATTTGGCTCTCTGCTCTGTGGGAAGCTTGTTTCTCCCTTTTCCACTCCACTTGCTTGTGTTCCATCTCTTGCTGTCTCTTTATCTGTCAAAGAAATAAATTAAAATCTTTAAACAAACAAACAAGCAAACTGGAAAAATTTAGTATAGTTTCTGAATGTTCTATTAATGCATTCTTTATAAAATCTTCCATGGTTATTCAAATGAGATTTCTTCCGATTTGGCTGGTGTAGTGGATATTAAAGTGAAATTCAGGAAGCTTGAGGTAAGACATTTATATTATGCTGACCTTGGCTTTTCCTTTTTTAAATAAGGCCACAATCATAGGTGATGTATAAGATCCTTTCCCAAATCAAACTCCTCAAGCTATACCTGTGAAAGAGTTCCAAACCTGAGCATTCCCTCTTGGAGCACCCTAACTTTGACCACTTTGAAACCCCCAAAATGAACAACCTCAAGCTGAATTTAAAAAGTGGCTTCCTTGGGGAGCCTGGGTGGCTTGGTTGGTTGAGTGTCCAACTCTTGGTTCCAGCTCAGGTCATGATCTCAGGGTCATGAGATGGAGCCCTGTGTCAGGTTCTGCGTGTAGCATGGAGTCTGTTTAAGATTTTCCCTCTCTCCTTCTGCCCTTCCCCCTGCTTTCTCCCTCTCTCAATAAATAATATCTTTTTTTTTTAAAGTGGCTTCCTTAAGATATATAGACAAGTAGAAATCGAGAAGTTTGGAACAGAGATTTGTTTGAGTAGAGGAATTACAAAAGAATCCAAAAAGAGCAAAGAGCAAAAAAGTCTTATCTTGATTCTGAGCTAACTTTGTAATTCCTGCTCTGGTTCTTATTCTTTCAAACATCCACTTTCTAGCACTATTAACTAGCAAGCCTGGTATTGTAGTAACATTAGCAACAGAGATGTACTCAAAGGAAAGGGGTTTTCCTCTTTATAATTCAAGACATCTGTTAAAAAAGTTGTCTTTACCAGAATTTTATTTGTCAACATGATCTGGTCATTTAGGAAAACATTAAAAAATATTAGAATAATATGGGGTAGTGATATAGAGAATCAAATCTAGATCCATAGGAATAGATGAAAAACTTGAACTATTAAATCTACTGATGAAAAGATTTGGAGAAAACAATGTTGCTTAGTGCAAGATAATTCTATGAAAGCATAGTATTTCTAAGTGAAATAGTATTTTTTGTTTATTGTTAGAAAAAAACTGTAGAAGACTTGGGAATAGTTGAAAAAGAGTATTTGGTTTCTTTAATTTGGGAAACTAGGTGCTTTCTAGGGTACTGTCTGAATTATTTCTACCTTTTATTGTCTTTGATCTATTTTACAACTGTGTAAATAACAGAAAATGGAAAATAATGCATATTAATTGTGCTCACAGAAAAACAAATTAGTTGTCTCCAATGTACTAGTTACTGTCCTGTGGACAGACCTGTTCGCACTACATGTAAATTCATTTCAGTATTCCTCTTATGCCTAGTTATATGTGATACTTTAATTTTCCTTTAACCACTTGAAACATTTTATGGATCCTCTCATTAAATAAGTGACATTTTTACATCTGTTTATTTTATTTTGTTATGGGAGTCATTTTATTATTTTTATTCTTTAGTAGTATTCAAGCATTTGTGTTTACAAAAATTGGATCAATAAAGATAATAAGACATTTGGGGGCTATCTTTCATTTTTTAAAAAAAAATCCTTTTTCACTTGGGAGGTTCAAAAAGGTGCTTATATGACTTGTCTGTATTTTCTACAATATGTTAATAACATAAATGTTCTATGATCTCCAGAAAAGACACAACTATGACTAGACATTATTTTTATCTACAAAGGCTCAGAAATTAAATCTAAAAATGTATTAGTTTTGCTTTAAAAATGAATTAATTTTAATAGGGAACAGATTTTCAAAAGATAGTAGGTAAGTCTCTTGATCTTTTTGGCAGGAATCTAGTCTTCCATTATTTATATTCATCCAGTTGCCAGCTACCTGATTTTAGTTATGATGTGACGTGTTTAAATAAAAATCCCCTGGCTTTGTGCCTGAAACTAATATACGTATATTTACTATGAAGGTTGTTCTCAATCCCTATAGATGAGTATGAGCAAAATAAATATGCAAGGCATCACAGAACAAAAGAACTCAAATTGACTCTATTAGCCTTACAGTCTATGCACAAACATAAACAAGGCGAAGTCCCTGTTAAATTATTGATAACCTGCTTCAGCCTGTACTAATTCTTTTCAATGGAGAAGTAAACATTCACGTTAAAGGCCATAAAAATGGTCAATTAAGTCATAACTACTTGCCTGGTAGCTGATTTCCCTTCAGAGATCTAAATCATGCACATTTGTAATTTTGGGTTTATTGTACATCCTTAATTTATAAATAGCCATTAAAATACATTTAACCAATTTAAAAATAATAAGTGTCCTCTGTTATTTTGTTTTTCTGAATTTGCATGTGGAAATAGTACATGATAACTTTTTAATATCCATGATAATACTATAAATTACTTTTTATAATTAGGGACCTTTAATATATTAGTACTAGATAACATTTTTGTATGTTTAATCACAGAATTTATTTGAAAATTTCTTTATTTGAACAAAAATGCAATTAAAGGTGCATTTCTAGTCTATGTCTTATACAAAAGAATAGTCTCTGAGTTTCAAAACTGTCAAGGAAAAGTGAAACAATATCACTGGAGCACCTGGGTGGCTCAGATGGTTAAGCGTCTGCCTTCAGCTCAGGTCATGATCCCAGGATCCTGGGATCAAGTCCCATGTCAGGCTCCCTGCTCAGTGGGGAGTCCACTTCTCTCTCTCCCTCTGCCTCTCCACCTGCTTGTGTTCTCTCTCTTTCTCAAAAGAATAAATGAAATCTTTTAAAAAATAATAATAATAAATAAAACAATACCACTGCTTTATGTTGAAAAAGCATAGCGATTACAGTTAGTTTATTTGATTTATATAGCTTAGGAAAATTAATGTACACATGTAAAAACCAATGCCTATGGTTGTTAATGTTATACTTTGGGAAGAGATACTCTAGGGGGGTTTATTATTAATGATTGTTATGATCTGAGTGTTGCTATCCTGTCCCCCCTGCAAATTCTTATATTGAAATCCTAACTACCAGTAATGATAGTATTAGGAGGTGAGCCTTTGGGGAGGTGATTAGGTCATAAAGGTGGAGGTCTCATAAATGAAATTATCACCTTACAAAAGAAGCTCCAGAGAGATCTCTAATCCTTTCGACTATATGAAAATATAACTAGAAGGTGCTGTCTATGAACCAGGCAGGGGGCTCTTGCTAGGTGGCATCATGCTGGCATCTTGATCTTGGACTTTCTACCTTCTAAAACTGTGAGCAATAAAATTTTGTTGTGTATAAGTTACTCAGTACTATTTTGTTATAGCAGCTGTTGAATAGACTAAAACAATGATGTAGACACATAGCAGAATATGAATGTGTTAAAATGAAAACTTATCAATTATATAAATATATACATTTTTCACCTTGTTGCATCATTAAAATCAAATGCACATATTTTCCCTGTACTACTAAGTTTTGAAAGTTAAGGCTTCTATAACTTTAGGAAAGTTTTGGTCCTGGTTTTTCAGTTGTGATCATTTTAGCTCCAGAATTACTAGAATCATAAACAGTCCCCAGGAGACTGTCCAAGAGGAGAGGTAGCCAAGAACCAGGATTAGCCAGATAAATATTTTTACCAAAGGTCACTATAAGAAAAATCTGAAAACAAGAACCTTGTAGGAGATGAGAAACTGCTGCTGACTGCCTCACTTCCACAGATACAATATCCTGTGCCCAGGGCCTAAATGAGTTAAGTTACCTATCAGTATGTGCAGAAGGTGTTTACCTTCGATCAACTACCACTTCTAATTTACTGACAGGAATGGCCATTACCTATATCATAAGACTACACCTGTGGACAACTACTTATCTGATGACTGGAAAAAAAAACAAAGAATGTTGAAACTTCTAAGGAAAAGATCAACAGGATATACTTGTGTTATTTTGAGGTTGTATTTTAAAAGTCCTTGAGCTTCACTTTATTTAAAAAGTATTGGATCTGTGAATTGACCTATTTGGAAATTGGGTGTGAAGCTGTAATTCTCTTATATCTGCTCAAGTCAGACCTATGCGTTCACATTTAATTTGTGTTTCTTGCAGTGCAAAACTTAATATTAACTTAGTGGCTTGCAGTCCTAGAACAAGACAAACAACTTCTGCAGGCCAGAATATCCTGATTAACAAAGAATCCTTCTTCTCATTACGAAAACCAAACCCATTTTGCATTCAGAACTGAAATATCATTACTTGATCTATTCCTCAGTGTGAAACCAGCATTCCTACCAAAATGAGAGAACCCACTTAAGTCATCTTTCACCAGCAGCCCTGGCCTAGTAATATCAGTCTTTGCTTTTCAGAGATATAGCTCTACCTTCACCAACATGTTACTCATCATTTAGTTGGAAAGTATAATTATGGACACTCTGCAATAACGTTTGAAAGTATGTACACAGATTGCTTTTAATAATTCCACTAAAATATTCTTACCTAAATCTCTAAATTTTATCTTGCACCTTTGCCAAAGAATCCTGCCTACTTGACTTAAGTTTATCTATTATAAATCCCGGTTTCCAACAATCATCCAAAAGGAACAAGTGCATGTTCTTCAGCCACTCCTACGAGCCTTTGATGCCAGTATATCTGATAGAAATCCCATGCTGATAATTTCACTTTTTTCAAAAATTGTGCATTTCTTTTTTTTTTAAAGATTTTATTTATTTGACAGACAGAGACCACAAGTAGGCAGAGAGGTAGGCAGAGAGAGGAAGGGAAGCAGGCTCCCCACTGAGCAGAGAGCCTGACTCTGGGCTTGATCCCAGGACCCTGGGATCATGACCTGAGCTGAAGGCAGAGGCTTTAACCCACTGAGCCACCCAGGAGCCCCCAAAATTGTACGTTTCTATATTTGATTGAACATCTCGAACATCAATTTCCTTATGTATTCTTGTGATTTTAATTTGCATATACTTTCTCAAAATACATTTGTCTTTGCAAGTGTATATTATTTTGTTCAAGATTTGGCACTGTGACTACCCTTCCCACTTTTTTCAGGCAGCACGAGTATAACCTTACTGTAATTAAATAGGGATTACAAAGGATGGCCAGTTTTCATTATGAAGAGAACTGACCTCTCCTTTTATAGTATCAGCCCCTTCAAACTGGAAAGGGAAAGTCTTATCCAATATGGAAAGAAGGGCTGCTTCAGCTGCTAAGTATCTCTTAGTAAAATTTGAGAGTTCAGGTCTTAAATTATAAAAATATCTCCATTCTATTTTTTTGCCAACCAATGTGAACATACCATATTAGTAACCTGGAGAGTCTATGGATTTGAATGTATTTTGAAATTCAGTAAAGCACAGGATCAAAATGTGAGTTTGATTTTAGTCTGCCTAAAAACTATGGCTTCAAGAAAAAAAAGTGTAGAACAGTAATATGAAGTTTTGATTGTCAGTGTATGACATGAGCCAAGAAAGGCTATGGAAATCTGGGCTTATATTTCTATTTGTTTAAGCTTTCCATGGTTTCTAGAGTAGGGAAAAAGCAAAGACCTCCACATTTGTTGAAATTTATCTTGACCCTCATTTACTCTACAGCAACAGTTCCTGGCTGCCTTCAAATCTTTGTGATCAGTAGATGTTTCCTTCCAAATGACCACATATGAAAATAGGACTAGTTTTTGTTCTATTAATTGGAGGTCTTTCTGAAGTTTTAACCCTTAAGGATAGCTGTATTTTCACTGCCGTCAGCCCAAAAATTTCAAGGAAATCAACCACAGAATCCCTCTCACTCCTTTCTCCAAAAAACCTGGGCAAAATTTTCTGTATTGATCTTGGTATGCAGGTTCAAGCAATAGAAAATTATTCTAATAGAAGTAAGTTTGGGGGGGCATTTGGCTGGCTCACTCAGTAGAGCATGCAATTCTTAATCTCAGAGTTGCAAGTTTGAGTCCCATGTTGGGCAGAGAGGAGAGGAGAGTAAAGGAAAAAGGAAAAAAAAGAAAAAGAAAAGAAAATTTGGGAGAGAGTCTCAGAATTGTTACAATTCTCAAAGAAACTGGTTTGGAGTGTACTCTGTGAATAAAGAGTTCAAAATTAGAATGCAAATTGGATCTAACCAGAATATACAGATAATTTCTAAAACTTGATAACAAAGACAGAAATGCATTGAAAAATGGACAAAGATTTGAATAGGGATTTCTTCAAATGAGATATACAAATGGCCAATGGACATGAGATGATACTCAGACTCACCAATCATTAGGAAAATCCAAATCAAAACTATAGTGAGATACCACCTCAACCCATTAGGATGGCTGCTATCAAAAAACAGAAAACAAGTGTTAGACAGGATGTGGAAAAAATTGAATCTTTATGCAGCATTGGTGGAAATGTAAAATGATAAAAGCTCCTATGGAAAACAGCATAATGTTCCTCAAATTAAAAATAGAACTATCATATAATACAACAATTCTTCTTCAAGTACATGAGGTACTTAGAAGAATCAAAATCATGAGACAGAAAGTAAAATGTTGATTTCTAGGGGCTACGGGAAAGGAGAATTGAGAGTTGTTTTTTAATGAGCTTCAGTTTTATAAGATGATGGAGTTGTGGAGATGCAAGGTAGTAATGGTAGCACAACATTATGAATGTTTTTAAAGCTACTGAACTGTACACTTTAAAATGGTTATGATGGCAAATTTTATGTTATGCATATTTTACCACAAAAAAACTAGAGTACGGGGGAGTAATATAACGTATGACCCACAAATTCAATGACTTGGATTAAAAAAGATCAATTCTTTGAAGACACAATTTACCAAAACTCACCCAAGGAGAAATAAATAGTCCAAATAGGCCTATATCAATGATTATTAATCTTCTAAAACATTAAGCACCAGGTCCATCTTGGTCCTACCATGGCCATCTTGATCCTGTGGTCAATTAAAATATTTAAATAAGAAATAACACTAGTTCTCTATGGTGTCTTTCAGGAAATAAAAATCTGAAGTAACATTTCCTAATTCATTTAATGAAGCACTATCCTAATACTTTACACAAAACATCACAAGAAAGAAAAACTATCAGGGATATCTTTCATAAACATTATGTAAAAGTTCACAATAATAGCTCAGCAAACTTAACCCAACATTACATGGAAAGAATTGTACACCTCAATCAAGTGCAGGTCAGATTAAATATTCAAAAATTAGTTAATGTAATCCATTACATCAATAGACTAAAGAACAAGTCATGTTATCACACCAGTAGATACTGAAAATGTCTTTGAAAAAAATCCAACACCCATTCATGGTAAAAAACTCTCAGGAAGCTTGGAATATAAAGTAACTTTTTTAACTTCATAGGTAACATCTACAAAATCCTACAGCTTACCTCATATGTAATGGTGTGAAACTATATTTTTTCCCAAAAGATCAAAAGAGAAAAAAATGTCTGTTCTCACCATTATTATTTTGCACTGTATTAGAAATTTTAGCTAATGTAGTAAGAAAATAAAATGAAGTAAAAGGGATGCAAATGGGAAAGGAAGATATAAAACTTTGTTTATACATCATATAGTTGTCCATGTAGAAAATGTTGAAGAATCAACAACAACAACAAAAAATCCTAGCAATAATGATAATTATAGCAAAATTGCAGGATATAAGGTTAATATACAAAAGTCCACTGCTTTTCTATTTACTAGCAACAAGCAGTTGCAACTCAAAATAAAAACACATTACATTAGCTCCAAAAATATAAACTACATAGGTAGTACTCTAACAAAATATTTATAAGACCTATATGAATAAAACTATATAAACCAATGAAAGGAATCAAAGATTAAATAAATGGGAAGATATTCCATGTTCATGGATAGAATGACTTAATATTCTTAAGATGTCAGTTTTTCGGGGCACCTGGGTGGCTCAGTGGGTTAAAGCCTCTGCCTTCAGCTTAGGCCATGATTCCAAGGTCCTGGGATTGAGCCCCACATTGGGCTCTCTGCTCATAGGCAGCCTGCTTCCCCCTCTCTCTCTCTGCCTGCCCCTCTGCCTACTTGTGACCTCTGTCTGTCAAATAAATAAAAATAAAAATCTTTTTTAAAAATGTCAGTTTTTCTCAAAATGATCTATAAATTCCCCCTTTTGCACACACATATTCTCTCTTTCTATCTGAAATAAATATTTTTTTTTAAATGGGGGAAGTTATAGGATATAGGGAGAGAGAGTATATGGAACTCTATTTTCTGTTCTTTTTTTTCTGTAAACCAAAAGTTGTCCTAAGAAATAAATACTATTAATTAAAAATAAAATCATGACCCTCCATGATTTGGACCATCCACAGGCTGATAAGGACTTTTGAGTGTCCTTACAAATCCATATTTTCTTACTGACAGGTGCCTATATCAAGACTTTTGAGGATATATTAGGAAAACTCATTTTGTTCTCTGTCTTATATTTGAGATATACTGTCCATTTTTATGTCACTAATAAAACTAATATTCTACTTTAATCCTCTTGTGATTACTCTTTAAGATTTGATATCCAGAGAAGAGAGAAATTGAGTTATTAGTACCTTTGGCTATGAACATATGCTCATTTATGATTGTATACACAGTAATCTGAATCATTCTTTCACTGTGGTATGTTACTTTTGAAATTACTCTTACTAACATTATCAATGACTTTCTAATTGACAAATCCAGAGTATCTTTTCAGTTATTTCATTGTTTGATCTCTTCTTTCCTCCATTCCATATAAAAGAGAGAAAGAGAAAAGGGCCTGTGGGAATTCCTAGCCATTTTTTTTTTTTTTTGGCCCTTCATCTCTGCTTAAAAAGATATTTGGTCATCCTGCTTACTGTGACATTGCTCCAAAGCTTCCCTTTGTGATACTTGCTAAGTCAGGTCATATAAGATAACTTCATAGTAGGCTTTGAGTATAGCTCTCTTTGTCTTTGTTCTTAGATCCTGTCTAGTATTGGCAGGAATGTTCTACCTTTCATCACTTTTTCTTTTTTTTAATATTTTAGTCAGGTTTAATTGTTGTGGGAAATATGCAGATGGCTTATTTTGCTCTAACCCTGGTAGACAATATAAATTACATTTTAAAATATTCCATACTTGATCTAGCATACCTTTGTGTATATAGTTCCTCCCCAGACTTAAGGAAGACTGACTACTCAGGGTACAAGATTCTTATTCTTAAAAATATTTGCTGTATATGATTTTTAAGCCAACCCTTAAATAATGCTGTGTTCCATTAATCCTTATCCAGGCTATCTTTTTTAATACAGAATGAGGAATTTAAATAGGAAATAAAAGATCACATATTAAAATATATTAAAATATATTTCGCTTATAAAGAACTGAAATGTAAAACAAAGTGACTTGGTGAAAAGAAAACTTATCTATACAAGTAACTGAAAATTACAAGATGGGACTAACTTTATTTGATCTAAGGTTCATATCTTTGTCATTGCTTTGATTCTGTCTTCTACTCTTCTCTAATGGTAGTAAACATGGTTTTAGACATTTTAGACAAGCGTCTGAGAGGTCTGTGCACTATTATTGTCAACAAAATTCTTCAAGTTCAACCTACTTGATGACTTATTAGGACCTATTGCTATGACCAGGCAGCTATGATGATCTGATTAGCTTAAAGCCAGTAAATACACAACCCAAGAAGTTTGCGTAGGGATAATCCCAGACAAACTATAGTAGGACATAAGGATGAGGTTGGCAGATGCCCAAGTGTGATGTTAGAAAGAGGGAGAAGTGGAATGAATGTTGGTAAATTAAAAAGAAGTATATGTAAAAACATCAAAATGCAAACACATTCAAAAGGATTTATATGAATTCATGCATGATATATCTGTAAAATAGCTTTTAAAAGAACATACAGAGAACAGAGAAGCTTCACCACATAAAGAGGGAATTACCTGGACAGTGTTTCCCAATCCTTTTCTCCTCATGACACATGTAGAGAGTAGGGATATTTTCACAGCAAAATGAAATAATTGAACAGGCTATTCTGTGTGAGAAACACCTGGCCAAGAGCTGCTGGCTACCCCTGCTTCCCTGCAATGGCATAGGTAGGGGAAATAATTTCAGGCATATCTCTAATCCAGCCTCTTCCAACTGATGTATTCTGCCAAGACACACTGAGCAGAAAGTTCTTGACTACATTTTTCTCAATATTCGTCTCAATTCTAAAATTCTCTTTTGACCATCACAACAAAACTTCTGTGTTCATCTGGTAGCACAATAGAAAAGTGAAGGCTCTTTCTTCATTTTTGTAAGGTCAAGATCATAAAGAACAATTATATCCCCTTCTAAAATTAGTCCTTTCAACACAGCATAAGACTATATAAGAGGTTTGAGAGACATTTGATCAGACTCGATATGGAATCCATTTTGTCTTCCATTGATTCCTGTGAAATATTCCAGTGAATTTTGACTCCAGTTTTATGACCCATTAAAAAAAATAAAGGAATTTTGTCCATGAAGGATAAGATAGAAAAGCCTAGACTTTATTAATACAATCACAAAATGAAACACAATTCACATTGGTAAGTTTTAAAGCACCCAAAACATTTCTAAAAATCTAAAATTATTTGTGGAGTGTTTGAAATAATTTAACTGCTACTTAACTCTACAAGGAAAGTTTAAAGTCATGCTTTTTTTTGTCTTTCATATTGCTATATATGCTATCCTTCTGCTGATTGAAACTTGACAATGACAACAATACCATGTGTCAAGTATCAAAAAGTGGAATATAACAAAATAATGAATCATCCATAACAAGTCAGGAAACAGTCTCCATCATTGAGAGTATTTTTTTAATGTGCCAGAGTCACCTGGTGGCTCTCAACACTCCTTTAAATGCCTTCCTTGGACAAATAAAATCACACTATAATAATACAGTGATGATCTGATAGATGAAATTGAGCTATTAAATCTTATCTCAATATACCCATTCTTTTCCGGATGCAATGAATTTATTAGTCTGTGGAATTTCATCCATGAGAAACTTCCTACCATTGGCCTGAAGGATCAGGAAAAGATAACTGCAGTGCACCACACCTTTACTGAATGCTGAATGCCCATAAATAAGCTTTTTAAAGGAAAAACTCAGAAAAGATTTTAGAACATATGGCAACATAGATTTTGTGTACTTGTATTCTTATATATGCTTGCATTTGTATATACTTTAACAATTTCAGTAATTCAGTAGTTATTCATTGTTTATTTCAATAATTTAAGAAAACATTAATTTATACTGTATAAGCAATAAATTGTATAATCATGTTCCTGGTTCTCTATGCTCTTTAAATCAATTTCTTCAGTAAGAAAAGGTGCCATCAAACAGCAAAACTCATATTAGACAAGACTTTCCATACAAATTAAGATATTCAACATTGCCCAACTCTAGTCCCTGCTTCTGACAGCCAGGTCTGGGAGATGAATGAAGGGTTAATGTGGGGATATACAGTACAGGCTCTAGGATCAGATTAACTAATTTGAATTCCTGTTCTACCACTTGCCAGATTTCTGATTTGGAGCAAAATAAGTCACATATGCTTTAGTTTTTGCATCTATGAAATGGGGAAAATAACAATAAACATCATGAAGCTGATACCCAGCCCATAAACCAGTGTGTTCTTACCAGTCATTGATAGACAATTTCCAGTATATGTAGTCTGTGCCTCATTAAGTTGCATCAGTAAAACATACAATCTTCTATTATAAATCTCAGGGAATTGAAATTCTTTTAGGTATTAGTTGAGAAAAAAGAATCCTTAACTGTTATGCCATCAAGGTGCTTGAGCCAAAACATTTTAGGAACAAATTTTTGGATAGAATGCGCTGTTTTTTTGAGAGATGTCTTTGACTTAAAGAATGAGTAGTAATCATTATAAAGCCCAGAGAAAAGCTACTTAGGGCTATTCTGTAATGTGCAATTCTTCTAGGGGTGTGGGTGTGTGTGTGAGAGAGAGAGAGAGAGAAAGAAAGAGAAACAGAGATAGAGACCCTAAAGAATTTTTTCTTCTATGGACAATTGTTGAAGCAAGATAAAAGTATTCAACTGGAACATCCTAAAGGTGGCAGTTAAATGTGCATTTAGCCAAGGGCCTCTCCATTGTTGTATATCCCCACAATCTCAGTGGTTAAGATAATAACTAGGTGTAAGCGGGCTTAAACTATATAAACTATTCTCCAATTTGATTTATCAAAAAAGGCCTGGTAATTTTTACTGTATTAGGAATAATTACTTTGTAAAATTGCATTTTTATATGGCACTTATAGATCTGGGCCTTAATTACCTGAACTTGTCACTTTGGGAGAAAATCTGACTTCCTGATTTTTTTTTCCTACAAATGAGGCATAACAATAATAGGTTATCTTAATTCTAGTGTATTTTCTGTGAGAATTTTGCATTGGTTTTCCAATTCCAGAATGAACCAATAGAGCAAATTATATTGAAAAATATGTATATATTTTTGTATGTACATATATTTTGTATATATAAATATTTTTCAAATATGTATATATTTATATATATATATATAAATAGATATACATATATATATGTATGTATGTGTACTTCAGGCCACTAGGTAAGTGGTATGTCTCATTCTGTGTTTATAGTGTACTAAAACTAGTGAGAAATATTATCATTGTTTTTTTATTAAGAATGTCATGACAGCCTTAGCCCTAAGTTTCTTCTTGTTGGATTAAGCTATGTCCTGAGGGTTTCAGCTCTCCCACACTTCACCAAATAATCTCATTCTCTTTCCTTAGAGAGCAAAGATTAATCATTCAGAAACTTAATGAGCTGGAAAAACAAATACCAGTAGAAGAAAGGTGCCTGAGAACTTTAAATAAAATAAATTAGTTTCCATTTGAAAAGTAAATTAGTTGATTTACAAATCTGCTTTCTTCTTTTTCTTCTCCATTTGTACTTCTCGGGGTTTTTACCATCTTCATCAGACCCTCTGTCCTTTCAAAGGTAAAGTCCAATTATGAGAGCTTTTTTGTCTTTACTATTTTAGAACGTATCTTCTGACCACCAGATATTTTTATATTTTACACGTCTTTTCCTAAATTTCCTTTCTTTCTAAGTATTTTCTGATGATTTTGTGGCTGGTCAACTGCAATTAACTTTTGAAAAATCATAAATAGAAAATAAGAGAATAAAAATCAAAGATGAAGAGGTATTTAGTATCCTTTCAGAAGATATTTTCAGTTTTGAAACATTCCTAAGCATTATCATGTTTATTAATATGATGTCTTTTTAAAAATTAATGTTAATAGTCAAATATTTTCAAATATTTTGTTATCGTGGAATTTTATTTAGAAATAAATTTTATAACAAACAATGTAGGAAGGCTCAATAATGTTTTCCTTTACAAAGAGGATTTACAAAGAGGATTCTTGGACTTGAGCTAGAATCTCTATATCCTTTCTCTAAACAATGCTTTAAATTTCAAACATTTAATCTATAATTATGCAAATAGTAATATGAGTTATTTTAAGATAAAAAGTTTCTGGAGGTATAAATACAAAAACAACCTGGGTACACATATAAATATTAAATTCTTATTTACTTGAAAATATACTTTTCATCTTCTAGAACTTGTTCCATAGTATCACCATTCCTCAACTCTTCCTAAAAAGTTCCTAAATTTCTTTTTGATTACAGCTTAAGTACAGTTTCTCCAAATGCCTCTCTGACCCCTTAAATCTGAAGTACCAATTCAAGAATTGTGTTCCCATAGGGCTTTTACCAATCCTATCACTGATGTATTTGTTAAATCCTCTAGCACACAGATCATTATGCTGAATTTTCTGCTCAACATATGCTTTTAAGTTGTCATCTAGAAAATTCATAACTTGCCTTGAGCTTAGAGAACTCTGAGTATTTACCTGTGAATGTTTAGGGGATCAATCACAGGCCTTAATTTGAGGAAAAAAATAACTCATTCAGGCAGTGCTTCCTTACAGATTCTGTATAGTCTTGTATGTCACATTAAAAGGCTTGGATTTTAGTCTTTGAGCTTGTGAAACTACTGGAGGAAGTTAAGCAAGAACAAAACACAATAATTTTTCATATGGAGGGACTCTTCTGACAGTGCTCCAAAGGACAGATTTAGAATAGGGAGGTAAGACAACATGAGAAGCATGTTGACCAACAGATGGGAGATGGTTAAGTTCCTAAATAAAGACAATTGGAGTAGGGGTAGAAGAAAAGTAGCAGAATAAAAATATATAGGGGATGAACATATTGGTAATTAATAGTTAACCATATGTGAAAGGTAAGAGATGAAAGAGACAAGATTGACAACGTCCTCGATTATACTGAGAAAATGAAGGATCATCACACAGTGTTGTCTGTTGTTCATGTGTGTGACTGTGTGGCAGTGATGGATATTCAGAGAAAATTTTTTCCACTTTTTTATATAAGATAATGTAAGGTGAGGGTTTTCCAGATCTCTTTGTGCCAACTATTCTCTATTTTTTATTTTATTTCAGTCATAATATTTGACTTAGAATCATGCAAGTTGGAGACATATAAATGAAATTTGTTGACCAAAGAGGAAATTAGAGAATACATATAATGGGCAAGCTGTTGAGATCTTTAAAAAGTCATTGCCATTAATTTGAATCCTTAAATGTCCTTTTATTTAAAAATATAGTAGCTGTTACCTAGATTTGTCCATTATCTCTATAAATGAATTGTTTATTAAATTTATAAATGAAAGGAAATAAGAATTGATTATAAGCCTTGAATATTCATTTCTATAAGATATGGGTATTCTATTTATTTTTAATTAAGACGTGCCTTGAAAAATAGTATTTGAAAAACAAAACATGAAATGAATGATAAAATAAAATTATATCTTAAATTAGATTGCCATCTCTCTCATTTTTGTGAATCTATATATTTTCTTTTTGGTCTCAAATTTCAGATGTCTTTATAAGGAGAATAAAATGAATTTTGATATTCAGTAATCTTTTAGTACAGAAAATCTCTCCTAAGATTGTTAAGTGCAGCCAGTCATCCAGTCAAGACATGCTATCTGATGAATATCAAGACAGACAAGGCAGCTGTCACTGTATGAGTTATAATTGCATTTCTAGAGTCACAAGTCCACATAATTTATGTGAAATCAAGTAGTAATAACTATCATGAGTGAATATTCTTTGGTAAAAATCCTCATGAAAAGGTAGAACGGGGGGGCACCTGGGTGGCTCCTTTGGTTCAGTGTCCAACTCCTGGTTTTAGCTTAGGGTATGATCTCAGGGTATGCAATTGAGCCCTGAGTCAGGCTCTGCACTCAGCATGGAGCCTGCTTGGGATTCCCTTTCCTCCTCTCCCTCTGCCCCCCCACCCCCACTCTCTCTCAAATAAATAAATAAATAAAATCTTTTGAAAAATGTAGGACAGTTGTGGTTTGATATCAAGATCATTTTCTACTTCAGTGGCTAAAGACCAGTTATTTTTTCTGCCCCTCAAATTCTTTCTTCAATTTTTTCATGGTTGAGCACCTGTCATCATTCAGGCCTCAACCCCAAACTTACTTCTTCATAGAGTTTCCCTGAGTACACCATCTAAAGTAATGTTCTACCCTTGACACGCCTCTATTGCTTTCTCCTTTAGCTCTTTATTTTCTTCTTGATGTTCTTTAAAAATTAAAAATATAAAAAAATTAATATATGTATATCCTCCATGGAAAGGGGCCCCAAGGAGGCAGGAATGTTCCCCGACTTATTCACTGCTGTGATATCAAAGCTCACAATAGGGCCTAGTTTGGTAAAGGAGCTCAAATATTGTTGTAAAAAAAAAGAAACTAATAAATGGAATTTGTTATTGTAAGATATTGTTAAAGAATATTATAGGTAATTTTTCTTAGATTGCATAAATCGGGGCTAACTGATATCAATGTCATTTGGGTCTTAAAATTATATATTATATGTTACAAATATCAGCCCCTTAGCCAAACTAACCTCAAGGTGACTTTTAAGAAATTTGATCTTTTCTTTACCTCTTGTTCTTTGGCTCTCCATCAGCTTTCAATCTAATCTGTCAATTTTCCTTACTCCTTGACTTTACATCTTACTTATCTTTACATCTTACTCATCAACTTCTGGTGCCAAATATTATAAAATGTTTCCTGAAAATCTAATTAATGTATGATATTTGTTTCATGCCCATTTTTGATCCAAGTTGTAAAACAACATAAAATGCCAAGAAACTAGTAAAGAACGACCTCCCTTGTTTGAAGTTAGCTTAAATATATAAATATGTTGTTCTTTTCTGGAAGTGCCACTGACAATTTTAGTAGTATATCTGTAAATCTGTGACTACACATATAGTTAAAGTGTAGTTTAAAGGTCATTCCTTCTTATTTCTCCTTACTTGGCAATTTCTGTGCCATTATAATTTTTCTTGCTGTGTGTGGGTGTGTGTGTGTTCAGGAAGATGCCAGATAGGATACAAATATAATTTTTTAATTTAAATTCAGTTAATTAACGTATAATGTAGTATTTTATTTCAGGGGTACAATTGTGTGGGTTCTTCAGTCTTGCATAATACCCAGTGCTCATTATAACACATGCCCTCCTTAATGTCCATCACCCCCACACCACTCCCCTCCCAGCAACCCTCGGTTTGTTTCCTAAGATTAAGAGTCCCTTATGGTTTACAAATATTATTATGAGTACCTGAATATGGTACTCTTGTTTCTATTAAGGAAAAAAAAAAAAAAGAACAAGACTCCTACACGTAAGGTGTTTGAAGAGTGAAAAAAATTAACTATTATGAAGATAACTCCTGGTAATAAGAGTCAGCTATTTTCTGATACCAGGTATATATTTTCTGATACCAGGTCCCTTCCATTGTTTTCAATGTTAAAAATTATATTCAAATAAAAATATTTCATTTTTTATTTATAAATGAATTACAATAAAAACTTTTCTTGAATAAATAGTAGTATGTAAATTGTAAAATATTTGTTTTGTTTTCATTTCAGTCATATTCTATAAAAAAATGTGAATGAAACCTTGAATATTTGTTTCAGTCCAACAGCCTTAGTTGGACTAGGCTTCAGTACTCTTCACTCTATTTCTTTCTTTGTTGTGCTTAATTTTGACATTACCTGGGGTGGGTGTGTTTATTAAGATGGATGTGGTGCTATAAATTGCTGACTTGTGAAATGATTAATGATTCTTTCTTTTTTGCACTTTTTTAAACTTATTTTTTAAGTAAGTTCAGATTTTCAGACATTACAAAAATAAGATGAACAATTATCTTACATGTAGTGTATTAGTTAATGTGTTCACTTTGTTTCTCTCTCCCCAGCAATTGGGGATTCAGTAAATGTCTTAAAAGTTTCCAGATTAATCAAAATATTAAAAAAAAAGACAGAGCACCCAATACATTTGAATTTTAGATAAATAGCCAATTAAAGTTTTACTACAAGTATGTCCCATTCAAAATTTGACATACTTACATTTAAAAAAGTATTTTCTGGGGCGCCTGGGTGGCTCAGTGGGTTAAGTCTCTGCCTGTGGTTCAGGTCATGATCTCAGGGTCATGGGATCGAGTCCTGCATCAGGCTCTCTGCTCAGCAGGGAGCCTGCCTCCTTCTCTCTCTGCCTACTTGTGATCTCTGTCTGTCAAATAAAAAAATAAAATCTTTAAAAATAAGTAAAAATAAAAAAGTATTTTCTGTTTACCTAAGTTTCAAATTTTTAATTGGGTGTCCTGTATTTTCCCTGGCAATCGTCATTGAGATAGTAATCAGTCAAGATGCTTAAGCCCCTGGAGTTTTCAATATATCACTCCTGCCTTGTGTGACCACCAGAAACATGGCTGGTTTCTCTGCTCCTCTAAGTGGCCCTATGGCTAGATCAAGCCTAGATTCACAGTTTCTAACCTGCAGCCAAGATAGACAACCAGAATAGTCAGAATGCTTCCAAAGACAGCTGCAGAACATCAGCTCATCTCTCAAAGTTTATCACCTCTATTGAGTTCTACTCCTTGTAGTCCTCATTACTCCTTCAGCAGTATGTGGACATTACATATATGGTTTTTATAATTATTCCAGATTTTCTGGCGTGCCTGGGTGGCTCAGTCAGTTAAGCCTTGGACTCTTGATTTCAGCTGAGGTCATGATCTCAGGGTGGTGGGATGAAGCCCTTGGCTGGACTCTGCACTCAGCGTGGAGCTTGCTTGTCCCTCTCCCTCTGCTCCTCCCCCCACCTACCTACAAACATAAATAAATATGGAAAATTATTCCAGATTTTCCTATTTGTTGTCAATGGAATGCTTGAGCTATTACAATCTACTCCATATTGCTGAGCATTCAGATTTTTTTCAAATGATTTTATATGAACTATACTGAATTACCTTTTATGTTAAAATATTTTCTTAATCTTTTTAAAATGTATTCTTTGACACACAATTTACTTAGAAGTGTATTTTTAAAACGTTTGTCACAGCTTTTTCCTACCCCCTCCTGCTGAATGCCACTCTGGCTGGAGCTCAGGCTTCTGGAAAACTAGCACCACCATCATCTCCCTCCAGCAGCAGGCATGGACCTCATCAGCCATGGTGAGATGTTCTCTGACATCTAAAAGATCTGGGAGATCCCAGACAGGCTGTGCCTGGAGGTGGAGGAGAAGATGGTCAGTAGGACAGAGGGTAACACTGATGACTCATTCATTGATGAAAATGTCTCCACGGAAGGTCCAGGGGGAAAGTACCGAAACCACAATAGTCACTGGTGTTGATATTATTGTGAACCATCACTTGCAGGAAACCAGCTTACAGAAGCCTACAAGAAGTACATCAAAGATTCTATGGAATCAGTCAAAGTCACACTTGAAGAAAAGAGGCCAGATGGAGTTAAATCTTTTGTGGCAGGGATTACAGAACAAATCAAGCTCATCCTCATTAATTTCAAAAACTACCAGTTCTTTATTGGTAAAAACATGAATCTAGATGGCATGGTTGCTCTGTTGGACTCTGTGAGGGTGATGTGACCCCATATAAGATTTTCTTTAAAGATGGTTTAGAAACGGAAAAATGTTAATGAATTTGGCTCTTAACTTTCGAGGTATCACCTGCTGTCAGAACTGGCTGTTACTTTTCATCTAGATGCCAGGACTTAGACAAATGGGACTGATGTCATCTTGAGCTCTTCATTCATTTTGACCTTGATTTATCTACAGTGGAGGCATTGTTTTTAAGAAAAGAAAAAAAGTCATGTAGGTTGTCTAAAAATAAAATGCATTTACTCAAAAAAAAAAAAGTTTGTCACAAGGCTTTTCTAAAACACGTTTTATGTCATGATTTATGACATAATTATATTTTGGTTAGAGGATGTGCTCTAGCTGATTCAAATGCTTGAAATTGCTTGAAATTTTCTTTATGATTCATTATGTGGTCCAATTTTATAAATATTCTATATGTACTTGAAATGCATGTAGTTCATGTAGTATTTTATATGTCAATTTAGTCAAACATATTAATTGTTTGGTCCAAATATTCTATATTAATACTAACTTTAACCCACATTTTTACTGAACAACACAAGCCATATTTTTAGTGAAACTTTATTGTTTCCTAGTATTTTCAATATTTTCCTTATATTGCTGGATTATTTTAGCCAGACTGACAATCTTTGTCTTTGAAAAAAAATTTATTATCATTTTTAATTGCAGTGTAGTTGATAGGCAATGTTACATTAGTTTCAGATATACAACACAGTGATTCAACTTCTCTTTACAGTGTGCTATGCTCACCCCAAGTGTAGCTACAATCTGTCACCATACAATACTATCACTATACCATTATTTCCCTACTCTTTATTTTTCCTATGACTTATTCATTCCATAACTGAAAGCTTGTATCTCTTACTCCCCTTCACCCATTTTGCCCATCTCCCAACCCCCTTCCCCTATCCATTTGTTCTCTGTATTTATAGATCTAATTCTGCTTTTTGTTTGCTTAATCATTTGTTTTGTTTCTTATATTCCACATATAAGTAGAATCATACAGTATTTGTCTTTCTCTGACTGACATTTCATTTAGCATAAATACCCATTAGGTCCACCCACGTTGTTGCAAATGGCAAGCTCTTATCTTTTTTATGGCTGAGCAATACTCCATTGTAATTATACATCACATCTTCTTTATCCATTCATCTATTAATGGACACTTAGGCTGCTTTCATATCTTAACTGTTGTAAATTAGTCTGCAGTAAACATAGGGGTGCACATATCTTTTCAAATTAGTGATCTTGCTTTCTTTGAGTAAATACCCAGTAGTGGAATTGTTGTATCATATGATATTTCTGTTTAATTTCTTGAGGAACCATACTGTCCCCACAGTGGCTGCACCAGTTTGCATTCCCACCAACAGTGTATAAGAGTTTCTAATTCTCCATATCCTTGTTTAACACCCCTAATAATCAGGGAAATGCAAATCAAAACTATAATGAGATATCACCTTGTACCTATCAGAATGGCTAAAATCGGAAAGACAAAAAAATAAGTCTTTGTCTTTTAAATGGAGGTTACATTGTTTATTGATATAATTGGACAAACACCAGTGCATTATTTGGTGCTTGCTATTGTTCTTTCTCTTTTTTTTTCATTGTTTTTTTTATCTTAATTTTATTTTTTCATCATTACACCATTTCCTTCTATTCACTTAGGAGATAAATACTTGATTTCTTTTAGAAGTTGCCTGACATATGTAAACATGAATATCTGACCTCCAAAATTTGACATAATTAATATCTTCACTTCCTTTTTGAATAATGAAGAAATTAGAACGCTCCATTTAGTCTGCATCAGTTTTGTGCTATTATTGTATTTTTTAATTCATACTTTTAAAACCTCACTATATTAGTTTGCTAGGATTCTGATAAAATGACACAGACAGGGTGTTTAAATTATGGATACTTACTTTCTCACAATTCTGGAAGCTGGAAATCAAAGATCAGGGTGTGGCAGGTTTGGTTCCTTTGAGGCCTCGTTTTTCAGCCTGCAGAGGGCTTCTTGCTGAGTCCTTGCAAGATCATCTCTCTGGCTGTTACCTGTGTCCTAATTTCTTATAATGTTTGGACACCAGTTGTATTTGGTTAGGGCCCACCATACTCACCCACTTTTAACCTAATTATGTATTTAAAGTCCCTGTTTCTTTTTTTAATTTTTTATTTTTTATTAACGTATAATGTATTATTAGTCCCAGGAATACAGGCCTGTGAATAGTCAGGTTTACACACTTCACAGCACTCACCATATCACATACCCTCCCCAATGTCCATAACCCAAACACCCTATCCCTACACACCTCCTCCCAGCCCCCGCCCTGGCAAACTGGCAACCCTGTTTGTTTTGTGAGATTAAGAGTCTGTAATAGTTTGTCTCCTTCCTGATCCCATCTTGTTTCATTATTTCCTTCCCTACCCTCCAAACTCCCAACGTTGCCTCTCAAATTCCTCATATCAGGGAGATCATATGATAATTGTCTTTCTCTGAATTTAAAGTCCCTATTTCTAAACAGAGTCACAGTCTGAGACTATGGGGGTTAGAATTTTGACATATGAATTTGAAGAGAACACAATTCAATCGATAATATTCACTGAACTTATTATTTTTATTTTTTTATTCAGCCAAACTGGTTAATCTTACTTTGATGTACCCATTTATTAATTTCTTGCTTTTTATTTACATATGCATCCCTCATTATGAATTTGCTTTATTGTCTTCTTGAATTACATATTTGTACTTGCCACTGGTGAGAGTCTACTTGAGGCAGAATCTCTTGGGTTTTTTTTTTTTTTTTTTTTGGTCTGAAAATGACTGGGTTTATTATTTTCCTTGAGCACATTAAAAACGTCATGTCACATATTTTGGCTTCTATCACTTCTGATGAAGAGTTTTTATTGACTAAATTCAACTAGTAATTGAATTTTTATTGACTAAGTCAATTAGTAATTCAAAATAATATCTCTGTTTCTTATAATGATTTTAACACCACTGTTTTATATACTATTTCACAAGTTCACCATGATGTATGAATGTATAGGTTTCCTTTTCATTTGTTGGCATTTTTCAATTTTTTTTTAAACTATAGATTCTAGGTGGGTATAATGTAAATGATGGATGATAGCAAGTATGGCAAAATATTGAGGGTAACATTTATGCCTATGCTACAAATTCTTCCAACTGCCACTTATTTGACATTTTTTAATAATAAAATATTAGAAAAAATAATTATATAGCAGCATGAAATATAAGAAAACTAAATGTATTTAAAAAGTAGTATTCTAAAATACCAAATATTTAACACAGTATCCTAAAATATCAAATAGGAATACCCTTAAATGTACCACAAGACTTCTGATTAGTAAATTACATGCAATATTAACATGAAAATAGTAGTAGTATTAACATCCAAATAGTAGTAGTATACTCCATGTCTATGTACTAGAATACAATATTGCAAAAATGCCCAATTATCTCAAATTTCACAAATAATAAGCATAGTCCCAATCAAAATCTCTTCAGATATGTGGAAACTGACAAATTAATTTGAATATTTATGTAACATATGACAAAAATTGACAAGTCAGTCTTAGAGAATTATAACAAACTCAGAAGACTTACACTGCAAAGCGACAGTAATAAAAAGAATGTAGTATTAGTCAAGAGTAAACAACAGGCATATGAGCAGATGGAGACTATAGAAACCAACCTACATATACATATGCCCACTGCAGTGCAAGATGAAAAGTATAATGTTTAAATAAGTATTGTTAATTCATTTGGATATTTAAAAGTGGGTCGGGGGAGAATCTTGATCCCAAAATCCATTAAAAAAAAAAGTCAATCTAGATGAAACAAGTGTAAATGGCAAAAATATTCTTCTAGAAGAAAATAGAATATCTTTATGTTCTTAGGGTAGGAAAATATTTCTTAAAAATAATACAAAATGCACTAACCATAATGGAACCTATTCATTAATTCAACTTTATTGAAATAAAGGTCTTCTGTTCATCAGAGGAAACCATTAAGAGATGATGTTTCAGAGTAGAAGATATTTGCAATGCATATGTATGACAAAGGACAAATATTAAGAATATGTAAGTAATTTCTATACTTAAGAAAATTTCAGGCAACTCTATAAAACTCTAAAAAATGAGAAAATACTTGAATAGGCACTTTAATAAAGAGGATATTCTAATAGTAAATACATAAAAATATGTTGAATCTATTTAGTCATAAGAGAAAATAGAACATAGAACAATGAGATATTAAAAATATCTTCCCACTGTCAGAAATTAAAATGAACTATACTAAGTGTTGCTTAGGTGTGGAGAAATTTAAAGTCTCATATACTATTTGTAAGATTATAAATTAGTGCAATCATTTTGGAAAAGTCCTTTGGTAATACTAAATCAGAATCTTTGCATTCTGTATGAAACAGAATTCTTATTCCTAGACATATATCCTAGAAAAATGCATAGAGGTGTGAATCAAAAAACAAAGTTATATATAAGAATTTTCATGACAGCACTACTTAATAGTCCTGTTTCAGTGTTAATCTACAGTAGAATGGATATAAAATTATGGCTTATTCATAAGTGAAATAGCATATACAATAAGAAAGAAGAAATTATTTCTACAGACAACATGAATGAAATTCACATATATAATCAGAGTGCCTGGGTGGCTCAGTGGTTAAGCCTCTGTCTTCGGCTCAGGTCATGATCCCAGAGTCCTGGGATCAAGCCCCGCATGGGGCTCTCTGCTCAGCAGGGAGCCTGCTTCCCCCCACCCCTCTCTGCCTGCCTCTCTGCCTACTTGTGATTTCTCTCTCTGTCAAGTAAGTAAATAAAATCTTAAAAAAAAAAAGAAAGAAATTCACATATATAATCTAAAAGAAAAGATTCATACTCAAATGTTTACCTCTTGTGTGAATATCTTAAAGTTAGAAAACAAACATGGTAAGATCAGGTAAGATGGTCATCACTCTTGGGCTTGGAAGGCACATGAGAGAGCTTCTCTGGGTACTGATAATGTTTGGTATCCTGACCTAGGTGCTGGTTACACCAGTGTTTTTGAGTTGAGAGAATTCATCAATCTCTACACTTGAAATGTATATATTCTTCCATATTTCTGTTATCATTATTTTTAAAGGACTTTAAATTTAAAAGCATAAAACTTACAGAATATTAAAATATGAGTAAAATAAATATGTGATTCATAGTAAAGTTAAACATTTCATCAACATTTTTTGAAACATCAAATTCTGAGTTGTTGAAAAATTATATTACCTGGGATTGTAGCATAACTGAAGAAATGTCAGAGAGCTTATGCATTTGTGCCATTCTGCTACCTTATTTATATTTCATATATGCCTAAGTATGTGGCAGTTTTTTTGATATGCTTACAGAAAAAAAATTCTGAGAAACTTATTTTTAGCGCCATGTCACAATTCAAAGATAACACTGAATGGGATTTGGATGTTAATAAAATATCAAATTTCACACTGAAATTTTTCAAAAATTAAAAGGTTATTTCAGTGAAAGTTCTTCTCCATCTCTATTTTCTATAACTAATTTCTTTTTTTGCAGAGAGCTCATTAAAAAGAAAGTTGAACTATTTCCATTATTAAACATAAGCCAGATGTATATGATTTGATTTCATACCTTAGCAATAACAGTTGAGATTCCAGTAGAAAAATATACATAAATATGTTTATGTGAATATTAATATGAATATAATATAATATAATATAAATACTTATTTATATATATATAGCATCCTAACATTATGTATTTCCTGCCTTAGTTTATTGAACTAGTAAGAAATAGAAACGGTGCCCAAATAATGGATGTAAAACCAAGTCAAGTTCCATTACTATGATACACGAGATATTTTTTCAGTGTGTACTTATTATACACACACATATGTATATTTATACGGACACACACACACACACACACACACACACAATTTAAGCAGGAAATACATAATGTTAAGATGCTTTTTTTTTTCCTCACATAAAAAGCATGCTGAACTTCCTAGATTTTTACAGCAGTTACTGATCATGGAGGTAGAGCATTTGCAATGGATACATAATTAGAAAGTGTTGCATGTTCTTTCATGAAAAGGTCAGTAGTGAGAGGAAAATCTCAGAAAGAGGAGTTAAGATGTCCCCTTGCCCTTTTTATGATTTTCAGCTAACCAAGTTTCTGAATGTCATGCTCAGTTCTAAAAAGTGGAAGAATATAATCAGAAAAAAATAGATCAATATTTGATCTTGTAACAGGTATTTTTGATTTTAAAGAATCTCAAGTTTATTAATGTAATGAGTCTTAAAATTCTTAAAGTAATGAAATAGTCACAATAAATACCATACAATTTGATGATAAGCAGAAAATTCTTAATCTACTCCATGATTAAGGATAGAGAGCACATAGATAATCTGAAAATCCCTTTAGTTATCTTTAATACATGTCATTAAAATGAATTTAATTTTGAAAGAATGTCTAACAGCTACAAGTGTGTTGCATACCATTGGGTACTTGTGTTTGTAAAATATAGTTTGTGTCTTCTAAAATTAAATATTTAATCTTACTTATCTCTAGTGGTTTTCATGGCATTGCCATTAAATGATGTTAAGAAAGTTATGTTGTTGCTCCCTGCTCAGTAGGCAGTCTGCTTTTCCCTCTCTCCCTCCACCCCTCACCCGCTTGTGCTCTCTCTCCCTCAAATAAATAAAATCTTAAAAAGAAAAAAAAAAGAAAATTATGTTGTGCTCAATTCTGAAATCATGAAGAAGTATATTCAATTAAATCATACAGAATAGAACCTCTGTAGGCAGTGCAGGACCACCAGTCTGCATTGCAAATAGGCAAATCTGAACAGAATAGTAGTCATTACAGAAGAATTTCTTTGTGGGTTATTTAGTGCTTTTAAGCTGAAGATTAATAGTGTTACAAATTTAAGTATTTCATACTAAATTGTCTATTAAAATATGTATTGTGGAAGTGAAAACTATAACTTGCTCTCATTCTATTGACTAAATGTGAAAAAAAGAGATGGGAAAAAGTCCTAATTAAATGAGGATTGTGATAACCTTCAAAGTTGAAAAGAGACAAGCTTCCTAAAGGCAATTCTCATGTTTGGCAATTCTCATTAGACCATCCTCCCCCTTTTTTTCTTTTTCTTTTTTCATTTTGATAATAATCTTGAAAAAAATCTGTATGACCACCATGTAATTGCTTCCATGCTTTCAACTTTATCCTGATACCAAGTCATGCTATTTTAATTGTGGGAAGATGACAAAGAATTGTCAGTAGAATTAACTTACAAATAATGCATTTAAGTCAAGGGAAGCCTAAATGATAGCCTGGCATGTCAGATGAATTTTTAAAATTATAATAATTCAAATACAAAGAAGCAGTCTTGTAACTGATTCAAGTTACACAATAACAGGTACGTGTAAATTCCAAAAACACTGTGCCTTTGGATTCACAACATGACTGTGTTGCAAGTGGTGACTAAACTTCTGCAGATCAGCAGTGACATAATCGTTATGGTAAATTTAAATGTAATGAGTTTTGTGGGTTTTTTAAAAATTTAAATTGCAATTGGTTACTGTACAGTGTAATATTAGTTTCAGGTGTACAATATAGTAATTCAATATTTCCATACATCACATGTGCACATCTTAATCCCTATCATCTATCTCACCCCCCTACCAGTCACCTCCCCTCTGGTAACAATCAGTTTGTCCTCTGTAGTTAAGAGTCTGTTTTTTTGCTTTGCCTCTCTCTCTTTCTCTTTTGTCTTCCCCTTTATTCATTTGTTTCTCAAATTCCACATATGAATGAAATCATATGGTATTTGTCTTTTTCTGATTGGCTTATTTCACTTCGCTTAATACTGTCTAGCCCCGTCCACATTGTTGCAAGTGGCAAGATTTCATTCTTATCTATGGCTGAGTAATATTCCAATGTATATACATAACATAACCTCTTTACCCATTCATCAGTCAATGGGTACCTGCATTGTTTCATAATTTTACTGTTACAGATAATGCTGTAATAAACATCAGGGTGCATGTATTCCTTTGAATTAGTGTTTTTGTGTTCTTTGGGTAAATGCCAACAATTGCTAGATCGTAGGGTGGTTCTATTTTTAACTTTATGAGGAAACTTTGTACTGTTTTCCAGAGTGACTAAACCAGTTTGCTCATATTTTGTTTTTAATTCATAAATTTGTTTTGATTTTATAGCTGCATGTAGTTCTAAATATGGAAAGTTTTATGCCTTTGTATTTTTATATATTAAAGTGACATTGGCATAAAAATTATTATTATGGCACTGGGGGTCCACAATGATTTTATTTTACTTTTTATTTTAAAAATGTGTATGTTAGTTAAATTTGTTCTTAACTGAAGATTTTAAATTTTACACACAAAGATCTAGCATTGTTTCTTTAGTCAGGCATGTGTCTTAGACAATTCATTCAAAAAACATCATTTAGTTTAACTTGAAGCCTATATCCTTCATACGCTTACATTAGTGGCACATACTGAGATGGTATGGCTGGATCAGACCCTACAGATTTCAGCTGATGCAACAAGAGAACGAGCCATGGGTGACTTTTGGCTTGTGGCTACAGTGCAGATGTTGGCAATCCATCTTGCACTCCAGGGTCACAACAAGCCAAGAGGCTACTTCTGGCTTTAAAATAATTTCATGACATTTTCTACATTCTTGAAAGGTAGCAATTTTATTGTATTCACTTGTAAAAGCAAAACTCAGAACAATATCTGCCACACGGCATTAGCTTAGAAAAGCTTAAGGAATTAAACCTGGTCTAGTACATAACTAGGTACAAGGTGAAGAGGTTAAAAGGAAGCAGATATGACT
Organism: Taxidea taxus jeffersonii; assembly: GCA_003697995.1. Classification (NCBI taxonomy): domain Eukaryota; kingdom Metazoa; phylum Chordata; class Mammalia; order Carnivora; family Mustelidae; genus Taxidea; species Taxidea taxus. The sequence continues at coordinate 96,562 of ML105437.1, read as the reverse complement.
CTAATTTTTTGCTCAAATTATTATAGTTTTGGCCATTGAGAGCTCTTTCACCTGGCTCCTGTGTGTCCTTGACTTCTTCCCATAAGTATAGGTAAGTTTTTAATCACTTCATTGCTTTTAAGAAATGATTTTTATGACTGTCTTTTATATGCCTACTTCTTGTTTAAACACACACACACAGAGAGACAAACACAAGGAGATAGTTTCATTATAATAGATTTCTTTTTCTTATTATTATTTTAAGATTTTATTTATTTCTTTGACGCAGAGAGAGAGATCACAAGTAGGCAAGGCAGCACACAGAGAGAGAGTGAGGGGGAAGCAGGCTCCCTGCTGAGCAGAGAGCCGGATGTGGGGCTGGATCCCAGGACTCTGGGATCATGACCTGAGCTGAAGGCAGAGGCTTAACCCACTGAGCTACCCAGGTGCCCCTATAATAGATTTCTTTTAACTGGGAATTAAAAAGGAGGTTATCAATTAGGACATATACTTTTTTTTTTTACATAGACTTCTTTTTATTAAACTTTAAAACTTTTATTCAGCTGGTAAGAAGTACAAACAGTACTCAACTAGTGGATATAAAACCAACTCATTACTATGATACATGAGATATTTTTCCAGTGAATGTACATTTTTATATGTCCATGTGTGAATAGTGTACTCATAGAGATGGAATGAAAAGTGTCTACTGACTTCACACTTGCAAATAATTTTGTCCTGTATAACCTCTAAGCTTTAGAGTCAAAGAAAACATGATTAAGTGATTCTGCACTTAAGGGTTTTGGTTCATTTTTAAAGTTTGACAGAAGTAAATAAAACATAATGCAGAAACTGTGCTCTACTGTGCATAGGACATATCATAATTAATTCATGTAGAGCAGATTAGAGCAATTACTAGTTAAATTCAATGGTTAGTTTCATTTCTCATAACAAGATATAAAAAGTAATGATGGGGTAGGTATTTTTACTCTTTTTCCTTCATCTCTCCTTCTTAATCATTCTTATGAGATATTTTATCAGGTGATTTTATAAAATATTTAAGAGAAGCCTTCCAAATAAACAAGAACATAGATTATTCCATTAAGAATGGTTGGCAGTGCATACAAATACACACATAAAATATTCTCACATTCTTCTGAGTTATCTATCCAGCATTAGTCATTATTACTCAAATACCTGCAGAGTGTGGCCAAGTACTCTATAGGTGGTAGAAATAATGTCCATTGTTTCAAAGAAGCAATATTCATGACTACTTTCCTGAAAGAAACACAGATTTTCTGAGTGTATGATAGAAACTTTACTTATTTTGATGGCTATATGTGTATATTTATGTCAGTATAAGAACAGCATCATTCCTGAAAAAGAGGATCACTTAAACCATTAGTTTAGTTTTCCTTCATTCTACTGCATTTCCCTCCTCAAATGCATGATTATTCCCTGACTAATTTTGAATATTTATTGCTATGCTATTCAGATAATGTTACCACAGGCTCAGAATTTCCAGTAAAGATAAACTCTAAGATTTTTCCCTCCTATTTTCCCATATATCATCATGTCCAGAAAAGTTTGATATTTTGGCTTTTTAGTATACTAGTTGGGAACCTAGGGTTTGGAGTCAGTTACCTGGTTCAATCACTTACTGTGTGATATTTTCTAAATTATTTAACCTTTTGGCACTCCAGTTTCTTTGCTTGTTAAATGGCTTCATTAGGAGTTTTAAAAGGATTAAATGTTGTAATCTGTACAAAGCAATGCCAGAAACCTTCACTGTAAAACTCTCAATGGAAGGTCAGCCATGTACAGAAAGTGTGTGATGAATTATAGTTGTTGTTCTTATCATCAGCATCATTATTATTCAAAACACTCCTGCTCAGCTGCTCACAGCCAGGCATAACATACAATTCTTCAAGAACATTTCAAGCTTTGCTTAAGACTGTGATCACCTTCTACTACAAAGAAAATGAGGTTTTGTTTAATTTTTAGACTGCTTTGGAAACCTAAAATCAGAGGCTGAGGTGAGGGAGTGATGGAATGCCAAGTGAAATTTATGGAAGTCTAGCCTGAGTCATGGCAGCTTTAAAGGATTTGAGTCCAAGCCAGCATATAAAAAGAGGAAGGCAAAATAAGCCAGGGAAACTCTGCATAATTTTTTACATGTTTCATCCTGAAAACCACTAAACAGATGAGTGCTCTTGAAAAAAAAACTATTTGATGTTATGACATCTAAAATATGAACTTCATGTCTAAAGCTTAATATTCAAACTGAAGAGCTCAACAGATGCCATCCTGATCAGAATACATGGATACTTACTAGGTAATATATTAAGATTGAATCCTAAAGTTAAAGACCACATCAGATAAAAGAAAAAAACTTAGAGTAAGTAGTCAAACCTTTTCAGGTATGGATCCAATTTAGGGACAGATTGGATCTTACAAATCATTCTGTGGGGCAACATGGGAGCTGTTTAGAATCCTGCAAATCTGGTTATATCTCACTTTCTGGTCCCACTCCCATTTATTGATATATTTCTTTGGCATATATCAAAGGAATTCACTAATCAGCTGTTAGGAGACACATAAAGTAAAAATTTGAAAAACAAATAAATTATTAAACTACACAAACCTATTGGAAGAAAGCAACATGAAGAAAACTGAGCCTGGGGTAGAATTCTGAAAGAGAAGATAAAGTTAATAGTCAGGAGCCAATTCCAAAGGAAGAAGAACACCCCAATGCCTCACTAAGTTGGGTAGGTGCCCAGGGGTTAGTATGTAGGTCTGTCCTGAAGAGCTGACCGCATAAGCAAGAATGAAATAGATAAGGTAATAGCGGACTAAAAGGTCAAGCACCTTGAAGGCAAGGATCAAAAGATTAGACTTGAGAAGAAACATGGCTGGCAGCTACTTTGGGATAATGAGAAGGAAGGTCATGTTGCCTTGAGGGAAATAATTCCAGTTTTTGAGGGTTGAATAAATTGGATAGGAGAGAGGTTGAAGACAGGTCTCTACCTTGAAGGCTGTCTCAGTAACCCTGGCACAAGGTAAATGAATTCTAGATAAGACAGTGGCAGTGTGAATAATGAGTGGGTCTCAGCAATGTCCCAAAGGGCAAAGTGACAAGATAGTGATGGACTGAATGACAAAGTCAAAGAAGAGAGTGAGAAATCAAAGATGATTTTATTCCTATGGCTCTCAGGACTGTTAAGATGTGGGTATAAGAAAGCTTTTTAAAAAGTACACTGAGCTGAAAAGTCTGTTTTTGTCAAGAGGCTTATTTTACAGACTCTGATAAACATTAGGTGCTAGAATATGAGGAGTGAAGTACCTTTACATGCAGATGAGCTTCTGGAAGCGTGGATAGATTACCTGGAGAATATACGCATATAAGAAAGTGACTGTTCTGCATACTTTAATATATAAGGAGTCATAGGAAACACAAACACCAACTTCATTGATGATAATTAAACTGACTTTTAGACTGATAGATTTTTACCCCCTTTGTAGGACCAGCTCAGTGCTTGGTATATGAAGGCTACTCAAAAATACTTGTTGATTGGGATGCCTGGGTGGCTCAGTGGGTTGGGTCTCTGCCTTTGGCTCAGATCATGATCTCAGGGTCCTGGGATCAAGTCACACATCGGGGTCTCTGCTTGACGGGGAGCCTGATTCCCCTCTTTCTCTGCCCATCTCTATGCCTACTTGTGATCTCTCTCTCTGTCAAATAAATAAATAAATAATCTTAAAAAAAATACTTGTTGATTAAGACCAATATAATCCTTGTCTTCCATATTAGATATTGGACAACTCACCAAGTAATTATTTTGAATAAGGTGTGTGTGTGTGTGTGTGTGTGTGTGTGTGTGTGTGTGTGTGTTACAAAAAGGCTGAGGGTAAGGATGAGTCAGGAAATTAACTTTTAAGATTGGGTAAATTATCTTGACTATTTGTCAGTTAGCAGGTTTTTTCCTGTTAAACAAATCTGCCTGTTAACTAAAATAGTTATTTTTCCTTTTTAACCTTAACTAAGTTAACTAAGTTAGGTGAACTAAAATTCAAGTTAGACATTATCAGTATCAATACTATTTTTCTAGAACATATTGTACATTTATTTCACAGTTTGAGAAGAAAAGATTTCCATCTTGTATTTACTTAGTGGAAACATGTTTATAGTCACTCACATTTTTAAAAAATGGTGAGGTAACAATATAAAAAGTAAGATTATTGAAACATATGGATTTTGAACGTCAAGACAATTTATAGTCTGTGGTGTGCCTGCTCTAAATACTTATTTCTCCTTCAGTGTACCTACTGTGTTCCAAAAGAGAAAAGAGGTAATGGGGGCAATCGTTTTGATCATTGTTGTTTATTTGTTTGTTTTAAGATTTTATTTATTTATTTGACAGAGAGACACAGCGAGAGAGGGAACACAGCAGGGAGAGAGGGAGAGGTAGAAGCGGGCTTTCGGCTGACCAGTGAACCTGATGTGGGACTGGATCCCAGGACCCTAAGATCATGATCTGAGACAAAGGCAGATGCTTAGCCAACTGAGCCACCCAGGCACCCCTGGTTATTTTTTTTTAAGTAGTCTTCATGCCCAGTGTAGAGCCCAGTTCAGGGTCCAAACTCACAACTCTGAGATCAAGACCTGAGTCAAGATCAATATCCAACCAGGTGCCCCTTGATCTTCATTTTTAAAGAACTTTGTTTAAAGGGAATTTAAAGAGCCATCTTTGGGGCACCTGGGTGGCTCAGTGGGTTAAAGCCTCTGCCTTTGGCCTCTGCCTGCTTCCCTTCCTCTCTCTCTCTCTGCCTGCCTCTCTGCCTAATTGTGATCTCTGTCTGTCAAATAAGTAATTAAAATCTTTAAAAAAATAAAATAGAGTCGTCTTCGCAAAAGAATGTACATTCCTCTCTAACAGTTAATGATTTTGGAACTCAGTGTAGGGCTAACTTGAAAATTAATTCCATTTGATATGCTAATTAGAATATTACACTGCCCTCTTTTCTAATGTTTTGATAAAATTATAACACCATCCTGCTTTACACACATGCATATCTTGGAAATTTTAATCACTATTTTCCAAGAAAGGAAAAAGAATCTCCCTTAGCTACTAATTCTCTTATAGGCCTCTTTATGAATTACATAAAATAATAATTAGTTATATCAAAATCTATATCTTCCAGTTATTTCTAAATATAAATTAAATATATCTAAATCCCTTCTCATATAGTTATGTCATGTACTGAAACAAATGAAATATTTTAAATAGAGCTAGTTAGTGTAAAAATCACTTGAAACTTGTAACTCAATTGAAGAGAGATGAAAAGTTGGAAAAAGTCAAATATCTCAATATATCTGTTTCAGGGCTTTTTTTTAAAAAGTAGCTTTATTCCCTAAAAACTACAACTTCCACCAGGGGGCCCCCTTTTCACTGCTACAATTCTCTGAGGACTTGGTACACAATTTTCTCCCCTTGCTCCTTCAACCCTAGATGAGGTCATTTTTGCTGTTCTCTTAACCCTGACTACATCTATGTCATGTAATCTCTTCTGTCATTGAATCTGCCTGGATCCTGATTGAAACAGTGTTGGTACCAGAAGAAGCCTCAGGAAGTAGACTCTCCAGATAGTGTTCTGTTAGAGGATTTTACATATATTTGAGGTAGGTAGGGATAACCTCTTTACCAGGAGATATTCAGCACTAGTAATTTTATCTTCCAAAATTATGATCTTCTAACATAAATTTCATGAACACATTTATGCAAACTTTTTTTTTTTCAGACAGTCTCAACAGACCCCCTTTTCCTCAAAGCATAAATCTTTGTCAATCTATCCATTAGTCAAAGTAGGCTAATGAGCAGCTACTATGTTGGAAACTCTGCTTCCTATTTTGATGGGTGTAAAAGCATAAAACAGAGGTCATCCAAATGAACAGTTATCTAAGTTTTAAAACCAGAGGAAATAAAACCCAAAAAAGAAAAACTGTAATAGCAATGTGCAGACATTGTACGTGTGTGTGTGTGTTTCTGTACATGATTCTTATGGCTAGAGCTATCTTTCTAAAGCTCCATGTGCACATGATTTATTTATTCTTTAAAAAAATTAGTTTAAATCTATGCCCTTCTTGATGATTAGACATGTAGCTAAATGGGGGTAGGAGAGAAAACAGAGCCGAAAGGCAGGTTTGTAAGGTGAGATAAGGAGGGTCAAGGTGCTCTGGGAGATAAGCTGGCAGCAGATGAACGTGTGTTAGAAGAAGGATGGATCATGACAGCTGAAGAGGGGAAATGAACAAGGGAAGCAAGGTTTTAACCGGTAGAATACTGGGAGGAATCTATTCTCTTTGCTCAAATGCCATGACTAGCTTTATGTGTTTATGATAAGAAGGAAAATGTAGGTCAAAATAAACTAGGCAAAATAAAGTAGAAGTAATGTTAAAAATTTAGAAGAAGGCAGAGAAATGATTAAGCTAAAGACAAAAAAGATAATTGCTTTTTCATATAATTTAGAATTGTTATTCTGCTTAAAGGCATAATTTAAGTCTCAGTAGGAGCATAAGTAGAGAAAGAAAAAATTTTAAAGGAAAAATAACAAAATGCAACTGAAAATATGTATATATGTAATATATACATATAAATATATGTACATAATAAATATCTATATTTTATATTTATATATATGACAGTAAGCTAAGAACTGTTGGTGAATCAATTAAATGTATACAACAATTGTTATAAGGGGCTTAGACTAAGTTCTGATATCACTTTATAATTCTTTGTTCATGAGTATTGAGTTTCTGATCATTTATGATCCTGGTTCATGATTTTATCTTAACCCGTATAAAACTATCTTCTTCCTCCTGTATTAAATCGAGTCTCACCATATCCTTACTTTAAAAAAAAAAAGTGCCTCCTTCCAAAAGCATTGGAAAGCTATAGAAATCTTCCCTGAAGCTTTCATCAGAACATTAAGGAGGGAATGAGATAGTACATCACACTGCATAATTTATTTAAAACTATCATTAAACATTTCTTCTTCTCACTAAAGTTCCACTCATCATGGCAGCCTCTTAAACATAATGTGTTATGGTTACTCAAATTCTGTTTACTCATTATGCTGCCCAGTGAAATAAAGACTTAGTAGCTTGGCAAAATAAATGATATCCTTGAAAAATGATGTTCTGTTGCTATTACTATATACTCAAACTCCCAAATTCAGCGGGTTAAAATGATAACCATTTAATTATACATTATGTAGATCAATATTTCAGGCAGGGTTTGGCTGGTTGATTCTTGGGTTTCATGTTTGTCAACTGCAGGTCACTCAATGGTATTCAGCTTGTGGCTGGTCTAGTCTGAAGGATCCAGAGAATTTTGGCTCACGTATATAAGATTCCATTCCTAGAAGTGATGGCTGGAAAGCTAGGCCTTGCTGGGATCCTCTTCTTCTTGGTGTGGTCACTCCATATGGTCTGTCCAGCTGTAAAGTTCACTCCTCACATTGGAACTCAGGGCTCCAACACCAATTGTGTCTAGAGTGTCTAGTGCAAACTACAAGATCTCTTATGACCTAGTCTCAAAAATCCAAGAAAATTACTTCTATTCTATTGGTCAAGCAGTTTCTGAGGCCAACATCATTCAAGGCAAAAGGAATTAGATTCCATTTTTCAATGAGAGGAATAGCAAAGAAAAGCTTTATTTTTTGATAAATTTTTTTTAAAGATTTTATTTAATTATTTGTCAGAGCCTGAGAGAGAGAGAGAGAGCAAGCACAAGCAGGGGGAGTGGCAGGCAGTGAGAGAAGCAGGCTTTCTGCTGAGCAGAGAGTTGCTAATCAACTCCATCCCACGACCCCGAGATCATGACCTGAGTTGCAGGCAGATGCTTAACTGACTGAGCCACTCAGGTGCCCCAAGAAAAGTTTTAAATTAACACAGAAGATAGAGAAAGTGGGGGCCTAAAAAATACTGTGTTTTAATATGCCACTTTCTTTGACATAGTGCAAGGTCTGCACAAACTAGAGATGCATAATGGAAATGATGATATAGTCTGCTTCACTGGTCATTGAATGAATTGAAGAAACTGGACAGGGGGAAAGGTACATTACTTTCCAACACAGACCAAATTATGTGTATATTTTTATTAACTTTTATCTTTTAAACCACTTTATTGGGGTATAACTGACAAACAAAAGTTGTGCATATTTAATGTATACAACTTAATGAGTTAGGAGATACGTATAGACTGGTGAAACCATCACCACAATCTATGCCATAAATATATCCATTCCCTCCAAAAGTTTCCTCCTGCCATCTTTTATCATCATCATCATTATCATCATCATTCTGTGATAAAATACTTAAGATCTACCCACTTAGCAAATTTTTAAATATACAATCTAGTATTGTTAACCATAGTCACTATGCTGTACAGTAGGTCTCTGGGTCTTATTCATCTTATAAACCTGAAATATACACCCTTTGGCTAACACTTCTCCCCTTCCCCCTCCCCCTAACTCCTGGCAAGCACCACTCCACTCTGCTTCTAAAAATTTGACTATTTCTGATTCCTCATATAAGTGATATCATATGCTGTTTGTCCTTCTGCTGAATTTCACTTGACATCATGTCCTCCAGATTCATTCACATTGTAGCAAATAGTAGGATTTCCTTTTTTAAGGCTGAATAATATTCCATCATGGGTAGGTATCACATAACCAAAGAAAATCAAGATTACATCTATCTCACATTACAAAATCTGAAGAACTAAGATCCATAAGAAAGGCAATAAAAAGATGAAGTTTCTCTCCTTCAATTACCAGACTATCCAATAGAAATACAATGTGAGCCCCCTATGTAATTAAAATTTTTCTGGTAGCCTCATTAAAGGAAAGTAAGAAGAAACAAGTGAAATTAATTTAAATAATATACTTAATTAATGCAACGTATTCAAGATTGTTACCCTTTCAACGTGTAATCAATAATAAAGAAATTGCAAGTGAAATATTTTACTGTTTATGTACAAAGTCCTTGAAATCCAGAGTGCATTTACACTTCCAGCACATCTGCATTCCAGCTTAGCCATAATTAAGATGCTCATTAGCTGCATGTGGTTAGTGCTTATTTCATTGGACATGCAGCTCTAGACTCTTGCTACTGAAAGTGATACTCAAAGCAGCAACTTTGACATCACCTGCAAACTTGTTAGAAATACTTTAGGTTTCACCTAAGACCTACCGAATCAAAATCTGCATTTTAATGAGATCTCCAGGTGACACTGAAGTTTCAGCTTCCCCCTGCCTATTAGTTTGCTCAGGCTGTCCTAACACAATACTGCACACTGGTGGCTCAAACAACAGAAATTTATTTCCTTATAGTTCTAGAGTTTAGAAGGACAAGATCAAGCTGTCAGCAGATTTTACTTTTCCTGAGGTCTCTATCCTGGCTTGCAGATGGACTTGCGTTCTTGCTGTGTCCTCACCCCTTCCCTTATGTTGTGTGCACACCTCTGGGGCCTCTTCCTCTTTCTACAAGGATGTTAGTCATATTGAATTAAGGTCCACCCTAATGCCTCATTTTAATTTAATTATCTCTTTAAAGGCCACCATCTCCAAATATAGTCCATCCTGAGATTATTGGGGTTAGGACTTCAACATAAGAATATGGGGGAAAACAATCCATAACATTAAGTCCATAATATCTTCATAGTTACCTACTCATCTCTGACCAATGTTTTCCTCAAATCTTACTTCTTTCCTTTCCTGATCCCACCCAGGTTATACCCCTCCCATAAAGGCAAGATTTATCACTACTAGAATAGTCTATATGGTTTTCTAATTTTCTGCTGAAATTTAACCTCCACCAAAATATGCAACCTGAAAGGACGGCTAGGTCTTCTTTTCAGTAATATCCTCTGAACTTATCACAACACCTGGCCTGTGAATAGAAATAATGCAATAGTTGAATGAATGAAGAAATGTAGTAATTATTGAAACCTGGGAGAGAATTAGTTAAAGCTAAAAACAAGTATTCTTGGCATAGTACATCATCTCTTACTTCCCTAAGGGGATAAGAGGGACTGAAACTTTTAGAAGGAAACCACCTCAACTTCTCAGCAGAAAATCTGCAAATCTATCTGCATCTAAATTAATCATTTTGCCTTTGCTATTTTCCTTTGATGATGGGTCCCTATTTTATCAAAATCCAAATCCTCTACTTATGCTGTGAGTCTAGTCCCTCTCAGGATTGCATTCTTTGATTATTTCCATTCTCCTCTGTATCTTCAATCCTTCTCTTTTTTTCTCCATTGTAAAATGTTCAAGCATCTTACATCTTTGGGGAAAAAAAAGTCTTCCAAGGTTAGCTCTAACCATGTTATCCCTCCAGTTATCCTTCATGGACAAGTATTTTGAAAAAAGAAGCTACATTTATGATCTCAAACACTCACCTACTCCTCATACTTCAGTGAGGTAAGATTTACTTTCCTCATACTATTTTACTTATTTATTCTGTAAGAAACTATCCATCTTCTACATGTCACTAAATTCAACAAGCAACTTTTAAGCTCACTTAACTTTCAGTGACATTTAACACTGCTAACCAATTTCACATTCCTGAAAACTAGCCTCCCCCCTTTCTATTCTCCAGTGGGAATAAACCCTCCTGGTTTTCCTCCTACTCCTCTGCCTGTTTTTCCCTCAACTTGACAAGTTCTCTTTCTTCAGCCATCAGTTAAATATATGTTGTCTTAGTCTCTCTTTTCTTTTTCAAAGATTAATTTACTTATTTATTTGAGAGAGAGAGCCTGTGCACAAGTTAGGGGAGGGGCAAAGGGAGAGATAATCTTCAGGCAGACTCCTCACTGAACATGGAGCCTGATACCAGGCTTGATCCCACCACCAGTGAAACCCTTTCCCGAGCCGAAACCAAGAGTCAGATGCTTAACCAATTGAGTCACCCAGGTGCCCTTTAGTCTTTCTTTTCTCATGCTTCATGTTATTCCTGGACACCTTTATTAACTCCCTATATCCACTTAGTATCTCTGTTTTTGCTCTAGATACATAACTGCCTAAAGGACAATTCCATTTGTACATCCTGAAGAATCCTTGAATTCAACGTGTATATAAATTAACTCATTACTTCCTCCCCTTGCTTCCATTCAGTCATATTTACATTTCCTCTGTGTTTTCTGGATTGTATAATGACACCATGTATTCACCCAGTTGTCATGTCAGAAGCCTAGGGATCATTTTTTATTCTCCTTCCTTTCTTTACACTCCAAGTCTTCTAAATCTGCCAGTGGTCTTCTAAATAGATTAGAATTTCCAGCGCAGATAGGTCTCAATTGGCACACTGCTGATTAGGTTATTTTATTTTACCTTTGCTCCCCTCTAATCTACTCCAGATAAAATATTGAGACCAGAAAGCCCACAGTGTTCTTCTAAATATACAAACTGTAGATTGACCAAGCAAGTTGATCTATCTATCCATCCATCCAGTAGGCATAGTTTTCAAATGGCTCCCAAGATTCCCACAACCTGATGTGTATACCTTGTTTTACTCCCTTTTCTTGAGTATGATACCTATAACTTTATTTTGAACATGTTAAAAGTAAAGTAATGGGATATTGCTCTATGATTATGTTACATTATATGACAAAGATAAAAGGATTTTGTAGGCATAACTAATGTCCTCAATCAGTTTACCATAGGTTAAGAAGAGTGATATTATCCTGGAGAGCCTGACCTAAGTGGATGCCATTTAAATGAATACTACGCTCCGGGCACCTGGGTGGCTCAGTCAGTTAAGCATCTGCCTTCAGCTCAGGTCATGATCCCGGGGTCCTGGGATTGAACCCCACGTCTGGTTCCCTGCTCAGCAGGGAGTCTCTTTCTTCCTCTGCCCTCTGTTCCTCCCCACTGCTCATACTCTCTCTCTCTCAAATAAATAAATAAACAAATAAAAGCTTTAAAAAAAAAAAAAAAAGAATACTACTCTTCTTCTGGCCCAAAAGAAGCAAATAGCTATGGTGTGAAGTCCAGTGGAGAGGGACAGCCTCTCAGAGTTGATGACCTCAGTCTTACAACTGTGAGGAATTCAACTCAGCCAAACACCTAAATGAGCTTAGAAGATCCCTAGCTCCAGAAGGTATCCTAGCTTGGCCAACATCTTGAATTCAGTCCTGCAGGACCCTAGTCAGAGGAACCAGTTATATAGTGCCTGGACTCCTCCAATAAAAGATGTGACTAATAAATGCCTTTAAGAGGCTGTTATTAATTTTTTTGTTTTAAATATTTCAGTGGATTCCCAGGGCACTCAGAATAAAATCTTTAGCATATCTTATAAGACTCTCCGTGAAGTAGGCTGTGCCCCTTTCTCCAGCCCTCTGGTCTTTTCTCTTACCAGCTTTTCTCTTGCTGTATAGAAACCAGTTATTTAAGCTTTTTTTTTTTTTTTCCCCCAGATTTTCACAAGACTCAGACTCTCTCTTGGCTTCAAATTTTTACATTCATCTGGACAAGTCTACCATCATACACTACCATTCTGATAAAAGCCACAGTCATCCTTTCCTGAATTGCTGTAATAATCTCCTAAGTGATCTCCTTGCCCTTGCCCCTTTCCCTCCCACCATAGCCTTTCCCTGACAGAGTCGTTAGACTAAAACTGTTAAAACATAAGTCACATTAGGATTCTACTCTGCTCAGAACTTCACAAAGTCTCTTTGTTCTCTTTGGTTTTTTACTTTGGTAAAAACCAAAGTCCTCAAAATGGCTTCAAAGGCTGTGAACAGCCTGACCTCCACTTGTCTTTCTAATCTCATTTCCTTCTCTTTTTCCACTAGTTCAGTGGCCCTGGCCTGACTCCTTTTTTTTTTTTTTTTTTTTTGTCCTCTTTATACTCAGCTTGTTCTATCTAAGAGAGAGAGAGAGCAAGAGCGCACTGCTGTACTTTTCGTCTAAAATTGTCTTCCCCTGGGAGGGACACATCCCTTAGACTCACTTCTCTCTGGTCACTCAAATGGCAACTTATCACTGACTGTATGGTTCCTTAGCAGTGTTCTTCAGAATGAGAACCTTTCCCAGTACTCCGCGATGTCTGATTTCTTTCTCTATAACACTTATCATGATCTCTCATTCTGTATGTACATAGTTATTTTTTGTACATCTGGCCACTAGAGTATAAACTCCCATGAGGACATGGATTCTTCTCCTCTTCACTGCTATATCCCCAGTACCTGGAATAGTAACTAATACATGGTAGAAAGTGAATAAATACTTGTAAAATAATCAGTTAAAAAACAAAACAAAACTGGTTTGCTCTTTCTAACATACTGTCTTCTCCCCTCTCCCTTCCCCCACCCAAATCCCAAGAAGTACACCCTCTTTTATTTTTTTCAAATTAGCTTTTTTGTATCCCATTCACTCTAAGAATAGGTTGTGTCTCCACAGAACGTTTTAATAGAACCCTGTTTGTAGTCCAATTACAGTAATAATTATATTTACTACTGCTACTATGTTAGTAATGTTAGTTTCAATTGCTGAATATGTATTCTAAATATGTATTCTAAAATATAGGGAAGCTTTTATATTCATTACTTTATCCCTTGTAACTAATACAGTACCTGTAACAGATTATGTGCTATGTGGGTATTTGTTGTAAGCCATAAGGCATATAGTGTATAGCATATAAAATACATAAGCAAAACAAGTGAATCTCTTTCCTTTTCTTCAGTTCTTACCTTCACCTTGTTTTGCTTAGCAGACTGCCAGACATATAACTAGTACTAGGTACATATTTGTTGACTGACTCATTGGTTGATTTGGAGATCTTTCAAGTGTATTTGTCTCTATAAAAATAAAGTGTTTGAGGAGTGCCTGGGTGGCTCAGTGGGTTAAAGCCTCTGCCTTCAGCTCAGGTCATGATCTCAGGGTCCTGGGATCGAGCCCCACATCGGGCTCTCTGCTCAGCAGGGAGCCTGCTTCCCCCTCTCTCTGCCTGCTTCTCTGCCTACTTGTGATCTCTGTCTGTCAAATAAATGGATAAAATCTTTAATAAATAAATAAATAAAGTGTTTGAGATAGCATCCTGCTTTGTAAAACTAACTATTCATCACTGGGAAACAGTAAGTGACTGACTGCCTCAGGTGCAACAATAACACTTAAGAGTAAGAAAGTGAGTACTCAGGGAAAATGACCAAACTAACCACGAAGCAATGAGGTAGAACCATAGAATTCAACCTCACGTGGTAATAACTAGATGCCTCTATGATCAAAAGACTACATAAAAATTAAAAGTTATTGAAGGGATTAAACCTTTGGAAATCTATTTGTATGAAATGAACACTTTGACATATGTGTATGCATATATATGCACATACATATGGATATGGATACATATACACATACATTTCTCAGTGAAATTATTTAATGGAAATATTAAATTATGAGAATGTAACTTTTTTTAAAATAATTTTTAAGTTGCATTTTTTCCTGTGATTTTTTTTTTAATAAATGAGTAAGTGACTGTGTTTTTCTTTTAAAGATTTCAGTAACTATGTTCCCTACATTTGAAACAAACATGGTCTCTCTCCTTAAAAACACTTTACCACACATGATGCCCTTACTTGCTAAGCAGTGAAGCATAGGATTCCTGGACAAAGCTCAATTCCTCCACTACTGACCTCTGTCATAAATTTTTGTATTAAGATCTAACTTATAACAGAAGAGACTTTTCATGCTGTTTGAGTTTTTTTTATTATGATTCTATTCAGTTCCTCCTCAAACCTCATTGATTTAGATAAACCATTTAGCTATTATTAACCATTTAATAAGCCATTTAAATTATTAAATTCTCCCATTTCTACTCTGCTATATTTTATTCCAATGTTTAACATAGCCAACTTAGAAACTCAAATGACTTATTAATAGATATATGAGAACAAGGAATATATTGCTTAATAAAAAGTATTTTTAATATTTCAGTCTTCTGTACTAAAGAAATTTATAGACACTTATGCTTAGTATACACATTGTAGTTTTATAAACTGGTCTATAACATATTACACACTCATATTTAGTGGAATGCTATTTTCCAGCATTCTCTAATAGCTTCATTTTGTGGAAAAGGATTTTATTCTAATGCTGTCAGTTTTACAATAGTTCGTGTGTATCATTTAGAGGTATCCATCCAACATGATGACAGATTATGAAGAAAGAGGACACAAGAACAAATGGCCATAATAAGAGAAGGTAGATGTGGCAAATTCCCTGTCTTGATTCTCTTAATCATAGTTAAAGTTTCATTTTCTATGTAAATTTTTTCCATCTGTCATTGAGCTCTGCAAATGAAAGAATTACGAGTGGAACTGTAAGTATTTATTTTCCACCTTAATGACAGATATTTAAGGAGGACAAAAAGCAAGTTTGTGATTTTGGATAAGAAAACCAGACCTCGGGACACCTGGGTGACTCAGTGGGTTAAGTCTCTGCCTTTGGCTCAGGTCATGATCTCAGGATCCTTGGATCGAGCCCCACATCAGGTTCTCTGCTCAGTGGGGAGTCTGCTTCCTCCTCTCTCTCTGCCTGCCTCTCTGCCTACTTGTGATCTCTATCTCATAAATAAATAAATAAATCTTTAAAAAAAAAGAAAGAAAGAAGGAAAGAAAGAAAGAAAGAAAGAAAGAAAGAAAGAAAGAAAGAAAGAAAGAAAGAAAACCAGACCTCTTAGAATAGGAAACTGAGTGGTTTAGTTACATTTTATTTTTAATCCCATCTGCCCAATTACACGGCTTTTTTCTAGACTTGATGAAAGCCTGAGTTTTTCTACCTAATAAGTAATTGAGTTGTTGTTTAGCAGATAATGCAACACCAACCTGAACGTCATCAACTTAGCCGAAGTGGGAAAATGGTCAATGTGCGGACAGTAAAAGCAAAACTTAACAGGAATGCAAAGATGATAGATCAAAGCTCAGTGGTATGTAACGTCAACAGTACAAAAGTAATATTCCTTTGAGGATTGTTATTTTAGGGCAAAATTAGGGACATCATTAGGGAGTTAAGCTATGTAATAAGAGAAACATCTCCAACATTCCACTTTCTGCAATAAAATATTTTAATTCATACAACTCAAGAGAAAACTGATTAGCATTTTGACTTTGGAAGGCTTTAAGCCCTAGGTCAAAAGAACCGTCCATTAATGTTAGTTACTTTATAGGTCTCATTACTAATCTTTAATCCTTGCTTAAAATTATGATATTGCCTTATTACCTGGAATTATGATTTATAAATGATAGCAGTGTAAAAGTGTCAGTAATTCATAATTTTAGAGAGTAGAGCTCATCAAAATTTTCTCTGATGTGTTTTATGAAAGGGGAAAAACCCAAGCCCTTTAATTAATAACCTGTCCTGGAAAACCATCTTTCTAGAAGAGAACTGAAAAGACTTAAGGATAACCAATAATAGCCTGACATACTCTTTTATTTCAAAAGGAATCATTTGCTATTAATAATGGTAAGCAGAGTTTCAGGACATTTTATGGGGGCATCATTCCTTTATCTTGTCAGTTGGTTTTATGTTATAAAGAGGATGGTGATGGGGTGAACCAAGCTTGCAGGCATATATAACATTATAGAAGGGGAAGAATCTATGATGCTTCATCAGACAAGCCATTTCATTTTGTCACTGAGTCATAGAAAAGTCATTGCTATCTGAAGAATTATTATAAAGCTATTATTTGCAATGTTAGGCTTTATAGAACTACTTATATATGAAGTTAATATCAGTTTCTGTAATCACATCACAGAAGGGAATTTAGATGCAAATATTTGAAGTATTTTGTTCCATTTATTAAGAATAAAATATGTACACAAATTTTAATTTTATTTGCAAAATTAGGACTATTGGGGTAAATTTTTCATTACTTGACAGTACTGCCAGTTGGTGAAAATTGTTACAGCTACAATGAGCATATTCTTCCCTCTCTCCACTCTAATCCCCTCCTATCCCAGTACTTCTAGAATAGGGGCACCTGAGTGGCTCAGTTGCTCTTCATTTCAACTCAAGTCATTATCTCAGGGTTGTGGGACTGGACTTTGCTGTCAGGCTCCACACTCAGTGGGGAGTCTGCTTGGGATTCACTCTCTCCCTCTCCCTCTACCCCTCCCCACTGTGCTCTCACTCTCTCTCTCTCTCTTTCCCTCTCTCCAAAAGAAATAAATAAATCTTAAAAAAGAAAAAAGAACTTCTAGAATACTAAGGAACATTACAACAAAGAGTCAGGATATAGAAGCTTAGAATCATAGATATTAGAATATTTACATAGCATTTCTTCAATATCTCAAGATATTGAAGACAAGCAAAGCCCCTGAACAAAGACAAAATAGGAAGAGATGGTTTCACCAGGATTTTATGAGTTCTAACATTATAAGAAAATTCATCATATTTACTAATGTTATAAGTAAACTTAAGTGAGATGTTCATTCACTCAAAAAAAATGTATTGAGAGATTGTTCAGTTCTGTGGAAAAGAATAAATGAATAAAACAGCTTTCACTGAGCTAGTTTATCACATTATAGAAGGTAATGACAAAACACACACATTTAGGTAATATTTTAATTAGTTATGTTATAGATCAGGTTATGTGCTATGAGGAAGAAATAAAATAGAATCCTGAAACAGAAAGTGAATGGGGATGATGGGACTGTTCACAGGAGATCTTTCCAACATAACATTTAGCTGGTACCTGAATGATGAGACTAGAATAAGCCCAGAAAATACTAAGGGAAAGCATTCCAGCTAAGAACAGTAAATGGCGAATTTTCTGTTGTCGCTCTTGCCCCATGCTAAGAGGTTCCAGGACCTTACCATATGTTTATAACCTGTCAGTACTATGAGATCTTCAACATCTCCCTAAATAGTGAACACTCAGGCCTCATAGACTTTCTGACCCTCAATTCTGAAACTCAAAAATTTATGTTTACAGTGCACTATACACTTTAAAAGTCTAGTAGCACTTAGATAAACTGAGGCATTCAAACTAAGTTAGCTACAGTTAAAGACAAAGAAAATTTAGATATCTAAACATTCCAAATCATTTTGCCTTGAAATATCTCTAGCATAGTTCATATTATTTCTGGAAATAAATACTAAGAAAAATCCTGATGGGGATGATTATCAGAACCTTGTAAAATGCAAATGCATACTATCATGAGGGATCTTTGAATTGGCTCATGGTTAATTAATGCCATGACATCTAAATCAGAATATCTTACCCTAAATAAAGTACAAGATAAGGAGTCTGGTCTGGGTTTGGTTTCAAGGTGCAACACATGGCCTTTATCAATAACATCCCTTTCAACGGTCCACCAGTCCCCAAAAGAAGTGGAGTAGAAAGCAGTGTTTCTCAGCGGACAAAATATTGTCACTGGGGCTGGAGGGGGGAATGTGGATCCCTGACTCTCACCCATTATATGTCATTGCCTCTACCCATTAATCTTGACAAGCAGAAAAATGAAATGTTTTTACACATTTCCAAGTGTGCATCGGGCTAGATAATCATTTCTTAAACTGTGTTCTTAATAATACTCTTCTGGGTGATATTAATTTGCATTACAAAAAGAAAATATGTTCATAGGTCAAACATCATGTTTATCATATAATGCATCAAATTGTAAAGCAGATTTCTTTCTGTAGGAATTTTCTGTATCTTAATATGTTCATGAGAACTGAAAATCTCAAAAAGATGGGGTGGTGCAACATATTTATAAATATTCTAAGCTGATTTGACCAAGCAAATTTTTTTCAAAGACGATTTATGAGAATTGGACTAAGTGATCTTTGAAATACATACACCACCACATTACCTACGATATAGCTAACAATTTTGTTTACCTTGTTTTTGGAGATGCAATTTGAAAAACTAAAAAGCCTACAGAAAAGAAACAAAGATGAAAAATATTTTATGTACATAAATAGTCAAATAAATAATGTAATGATAAGATGAGTGATTCTACATTCAGAGAAGAATGGTAACATAATATGCTAGTTTCCATGTTAAACGTTTTCCTTAAGCATTCTCTTTTTATAACAACCCTACAGGTAAAGTGATTATCTTTAATCTACTATTGGGAAAATGGCGACGGAAAGAGATGAGTTGTTCAGGGTATATAGGCTAGTTGCTATGAAAAAGGATACAAAATATAGTTGTTCAATAAGATAGAAGTCTTCTTTTTTTTTTTAAGTCACTGGCAAAATATAGATAGGTGATCAAAGGTCAGTAGATGGCTCAGATTCACAAAATCATCTAGGGAATCAGGTTCCTTCTATATAAATTCCTTCTGGCCACTCGTGTTACTTTTATTTGCATGATTGAAGCTAGGTCACAAGTACTTTGTCTATATTCTAGTCCCAGGAAAGTGGGGAAGTACTGAGAGGATGGGAAGCTTTACAGAAAGTTTCAGGCAAGGGAGTTTTAAAAACTAGTCACCAGCATATTCCTGTTCAAGCTTGATTAGGCAGGGGAGAAGTTCTATTACTGGAAGGAAGGAAGGCTGGCTGGTAGGCTGGGCACTGGAGGGAAATTTTCAGTGTCTGCCAAAAAAGAAAGAGAGTGGGAGAGAAACAGAGAAGGAAAGAGAAACAGAGAGAGAAGGCCTATTTATGTTGAAACACAGTGTCCCTCAATGCATAATGACAATAATAATGCTATCAAATATTCATAAAGGGCATGCTCTGTGCCACACAATGTTCTAAATACTTTGTGTACATATATTATATATGTACAATGTTCTAAATACTTTGTGTACATATATTATAATATGTAATATTATATGTAATATAATATGTAATATATAATTATATATAATATAATATATATTAGAATATATATTATATTCTCACAACAACCCTAAGGTGTGTGTACCATTATTATTGCCACTTCACAGATGACGGAAATGAAGCAGAGTTTCAGGGACTTGTGCAAAATGACACACTAGTAAGCAGTGACCTAGGATTCTAAAATAGGATGTCTGGCTCTGATAGTCAATGCTCTTCAGTGTCTGCTCGTCTGCTTCTCCATGTCCTTTTTCCCATGAGTAGACGAGCTCGTCACATAAATTTGTTCATCTCATGCCCAACTATATTGTAATACAAGTTAACAATGGTTTTGTTAGAAAAGGTTGGGAAATGAGGATTTAAGTCTGTGATAATTTTATTTTCTGTATATATTATAGTAGAAATAATGAGGGATGAGGTTTATCTTATCTAGATATAGATGACAATAGACCATTTTTAACTCTAGTAGCTCCTAGACCTTGATATTTAGTCACATCGGGTTTCAGAAATCAGTGTGATTCGTCTTTGCTTCGAAAATCACCATTCACAGCATATCTGTTTCAACAGAGTCTGCATGTCAACAATATAAACAAATCTAAGTCCTTAGATTTTTTTTTTTTTTTTTTAGTACTCCTTTAAGTGTGACATCAAGTAGAACATTAATACATGTTTTGGATATCTTCAAAAGTCCTGAATATTTGGCACCATGTTAACAGACCTCATGTAATTCTATCCTGGCCACCACTAATTGTGCCTAAATTGTATAGCTCTGAGAGTACCCTGCTCCTTGTTCAAAGTGGAAAACACCTATGATTGGAATGAACATTGCCCTGAATAGGTTCTGTGACAACAGAAGGGCAGTTCTATCAGTGTCCCTGCAACACAAGGCATTTTGGTTCACTCCCTATATTCCTCATATTGGCGGTCTGAAGCCTAACCATAGGGGAAGCCTAACCACAGAAGGAAGAAAGAGGGCCTGAAGCATTTAAGCGTTGCTCTGAGCCATTAAGAGGCAAAAGGGGAATCTGAGTCAAAGACTCCAGAGCTATCACCAGGTACCATGACTGCGGTTCAAGGTTCAGAAACCCTAATTTACTCAGGGACCTGACCTAATGAAACCAGTTGAATGTAGTCTGCACAGATGGAATGTGACTTTTTAAAATTTCTAATATCAGCTTCCCCATATTCATACCCCATCCAGAACCTGAATTAACTAGTTCAACATAGGTCATTTAACAAATATTGCCAACAAAAATCAGCATAAAGTGGTTCTTTTATTCATTAGTGAGTCTCAAATTATAAAGTGTAAAGTTTGAATTTTAAGCTCATAGGTGATTTCTTTAAGGCTTTATTAAGCCATTGGAAGATCTCTAAATTATCTACACGCTGTTGCACAAGGGAGAAGTTTTCAACTAGATATCTTTTGGTTCTTGATCTTTTTTTTTTTTAATTCTCTACCAGTTTGCTCTCACAACAGCTCTAAATTGTTGCATATTAGAATGCTTAACTTTGTCTGCATTCAATACCACTGGAGAGAGAGCAGTCCTTTCACAAGTATGAGGCAAAAATATGTCCTTGTAGCCTTAAACTGAGTACATAAATATTTTCTCTTATTTAAGTGACATACTCCCAAAAGTGACAGCTGTAAAAAGATAAATGTTCTAAGTATGAATATCTTTTCTCTCACTTACAAGTAATTTTCCCCCACAGGAGATGTATAAGAGAGTGTTTATATCTCTTGAATTCTGATTTTTTTTTCTAAAATGTGACCTAAAAGTGCAAGAGCAAATTAAAACCGCATTAATGCCAGTGATTTCTTTGTTGCTTTTTAAAAGTTGATTGTATCAAAATGTATCCCTGAAAAATACAAAATAAACCCTATTCTCTGCTCTTCTCTCTTCCTTTCACATCCCATCCTTTCTGTCTCCCTATCCAAATCAATATTAATTGACTCACATTCCTCTCAGGAACCAAACACCCTTTTGAAAATCGTCTTTTAGTGCTTTCTCCAAGAATATCATTTACAACCAAGATTAATCTAGGGGGGTTGGAAAAGAATAAATGAAACAAGATGGGATTGGGAGGGAGACAAACCATAAGAGACTCTTAATGTCACAAAACAAACTGAGGGTGGCCGGGGGGAAGGGGGTAGGGAGAGGGTGGTGGGGTTATGGACATTGGGGTGTGCTATGTGTGCTATGGTGAGTGCTGTGAAGTGTGTAAACCTGGTGATTCACAGACCTGTACCCCCGGGGCTAATAATACATGATAAGTTTATAGAAAAATTAAATTAAAAAAAAAGATTAATCTAGCATCACCTGATTTCAGGCCAATGTAATTAGGAGTAACAATGTCTTTGAAACATTCTTAGAATTTTATGACAAAGGTAACTATTGTAAAAGTATAATTTTCAGATTGAAACTAGAGAATGACAAAATTTGGTCAAAGGCCATTTGAGGACTACATTGTTACCCAAGAAAGAATGTTGGAAGGCGATCACTAAATTAGATTAAGAAGCAGTTAATAGCAGTGTCTGGGTGGCTCAGTTGGTTGACCGTTCAACTCTTAGTTTTGGCCCAGGTCATGATCTTATGGGTCATGGGATGGAGCCCCACATGGAACTCTGCATACAGCGGGAAGTCGGCTTGGGAGTCTCTCCTTCCCCCTCCCACCCAGCCCCACCACAGGTTCTCTCTATCCCTCTCTCTCTATTAAATAAATAAATCTGTTTTTCTTTTTCTTTCCTTTTTTTTTGTTTTGAAAAGAGCAGTTAATAACTTTAGAGAAATATAGCCAAAACAATTACTGTTATTTTTAATTCCAAACAGAAATCATTTGAATTCTGACTAGACAAAAACCTACAAATGCATAGCATGTCACCTCTAATCAATAGTAAGTAGCAAGTCAAACTAAACTAAGTTACCCCAGGGGAAAAAAATCTTTGAGTGGTCTTGTTAGATAATATTCTGGAATGTCGTTAGAAGGACACACAAGTATTATTTTTCCTTATTCCCTTGCTTTGGATACTTCTTAACATTTCAATTTCTTTAATGAGAAGGTTCATTCCTATAACAATTGAGCATTAATAGTATAACAATAACTTCTTGATAAATATGTATTTGTCTTTATCTGAGATGGAGAAAATTAAAAGTTTTAGATTAAATGAAATAAAATTTTTTAACACATGAAAATTGACAAAATAAAAAAAAGAGAGATATAAACTTCCCACAGTTATCAGGATGATATATATAGGGTTTTCTAAGATGGCTGTGATTTCCTATAATATTATTTTTAATGAAGATGATTTTTTAATAACAGACATATTTAAAATCTTTGCAGATACTCATATCAACAAATTCACATATTAGAAAACTATATGTCATAAAATATGTTCTGATTATTAGCTCAAAAAAGAAGATCATCCAATTATTAAGTAAGGTTGTTTCTTCAATCAACACACAACATGTTATTGAACATTACTAATGTGAAGGGTAGTAAGAAAAGGCTGAAAATATGAACAAACATGCTTTCTGTACTAAGAAGTTTACAATCTGGATGGTACATGAAAACATTTAGTTATGCCGTATTAAAGACTGTGAACAATATTCTAAGGAAGCTGATAAAAAGCAGTCACACTAGAGCACACAAGAGACAGGCCTCTAATATAATTAAAGAAAGCAGGTCTAACTTGCATCATGAATGAGCATTAAGAGTTAATAGGTTGAAATGAAACAGCTTGTAAAGTTATGGTTTCAGGGAGATCAAGAGCAAAGCATGGAAAGCCAAAAGGAAATTTCCTAGGAATTTCAGATATTTGACTTGAGGATATTATACATTTACAGAGAAGACTAAGATGAATTATGTATGAAAA
Organism: Taxidea taxus jeffersonii; assembly: GCA_003697995.1. Classification (NCBI taxonomy): domain Eukaryota; kingdom Metazoa; phylum Chordata; class Mammalia; order Carnivora; family Mustelidae; genus Taxidea; species Taxidea taxus. The sequence continues at coordinate 72,867 of ML105437.1, read as the reverse complement.
GCTAAGGCTTGGGCATCATCTTCCTTTTTTGGCTTCATCTTAAATGTTAGTGATTCTGTGTTTCTGCAGAAAACGACTAATGTGCCTTACCACTTAGAACAACATAGGTATTTTATCAATTCTCTACAAGGTACAAATGAATGAGATGTTAATTTTAATTTTTATTTTTTAACTTGTTTTTTTGGCATTTGCTTTTAATAACCATATAAAAAAATCATATATGAGAAAAAAATCTCATATATGATGATCTGTGTTTAAGCTTTTAAAATATATATAACTTACCAATATGACCTAGCATTCTACTAAGAGCACTGGCAGTCTTAAATGATCAAGTTTGAAAGTCAATATAGTAGATAACTGGGATCTGCTGAAGAGTTTCTACTAAAGACTATGATAGAACCAACTTAAGGGTAACCACTTCAATCCCCATGCAATGGATTGGCATAAAGAGAGAAAGTAAGTAGGTAAAACTGAGGGTCTTAGAGGTAATGGAAAAGAAGCAGGTGTGTTCAATTTGAGGGAGATAAAACATGACATGGAAAAAAATAAGAATATGAATTTGATAACAAATTATAATTTTATTCCATTGTGAATTGTTCATTTATTTTGAATCACATCTTAGTACATGTTACTCATATGGTAACTTTTTTTTTCATACTATAACTCTTTACATATTATTTTGCCAAAGTATACACTAGTTTCTTCACTGTGGACTTGCTTCATAATCTAGTGTGGTATATCCAGAAGCAACATTATTTTTTAAAAAGATTGATTTATTTGTTTATTTGACAGACAGAGATCACAAGCAGGCAGAGAGGCAGGCAGAGAGAGAGAGGAGGAAGCAGGCTTCCTGCTGACCAGAGAGCCCAATACAGGGCTCAATCCCAGGACTCCGAGATCATGACCTGAGCCAAAGGCAGAGGCCTAACCTACTGAGCCACTCAGGCACCCCACAACATTATTTAAATTATTAACAATCCACATATTAAAATAGAACTCAGGTGAAAATACTAATACCCAAATTTAAAACAAACACAACAGAAAAAATACCCTTTTTTCCTTTTTATTAAATTTGCAGATGTAGCATAGTGAAATGTAATTAGAGAACAGCATCCTCACTTAACCAAGTGACAAGTCATGAAATATATAACACATATTTCTGCTTATTAAATATTTATAAGCAATAATGAGTGATCAGTAATTATATAAGCAATCTATTACTTTAATTTTATTTATAATTAAATAAGCTAGCTATGCTGTATACAAACATGTAAGATAGAGTGAAATAATATTTATTAGATGTTCATTGACAAGATTATTAAAATACTCCATAACTTATGGTATCTATTATAGATATATTTATCTCTAACTCTGGCAGTTAATAATTTGCATATCTGATTGATATGGTGATATATAAGAAACTATTGTGATTTCAGATAATAATTTAAAAATCTAATCTAGATGCTCCTGGGTGGCTCAGTTAAGTGTATGACTTTGGCTCAGGTCATGATCTCAGGGTCCTGGGATCTAGCCCCATGGCAGGCTTCCCACTTAGTAAGGAGTCTGTGTCTCCCTCTCCCTACGCCCCTCCCCCTGCTCATGCTCTCTCTGTCTCTTTCTCTTTCTCAAATAAATAAATAAAAATTTTTAAAAATTTAAAATAAGTAAAAATAAAAATCTAACCTAAAATAACCAGATATAAGGCATACTATTACATAATAATATTATGTAGTCATATTTCTTAACTTATGGCAGTGGTTCTTAACTGGGACCAATGACCTACTCCATCTCTTTCTGCCAACTCAGAGGACATTTGGCAATGTCTGGGATATTTCTGATGGTCATCATGGATGGGGTAGGGTCTGATACTAACATCTAGTGGCAGAGGCCAGGATGTTTAGGCTCCTAAACATCCTATAATTAAAAGGACAGTGCCTCCCCCCCCCCAAACAAAGAATTATCTGTTTCAAAATACAATGGTGCCAAAGTTGAGAAACCCTGACTTACAGTGTTGGCTTAAAATGTAAGCTGTAAAAACCAAATTTACTCAGTTTAATGCATTTATATGATTATATCTTGATGGGTGGCAAACAGATTGTGAAGATTAAATAAGATTCCTTATGCATCAGATTTTGCCTTATTTCATTCAACAGTCTTTTTTTGGTGTACACATAAGAATACGGTGACTGATAATGTTCATTCTGTGTTTATATGCAAACTTAAATACAGCAAAAACACTCTCCTACTCATTCTCTGTGAGTGAATATAAATGCTTTCTTAAATGTTATTATTTAAAAATGAAAATTCCTCTATATTTGCAAACAAGAGGACTTTTATTAACCAGCTCTTAGTACAAAGATGAAATCATTACCAAAGGACAAAGAAAAAATAAATCTAGAATAGGAAGGTTTCCATTTTGTGAGTTGGCAAGGCTCAATTTTCTGTCAGTTTAGAATCATGCAACACCTGAAAGTGCAGAACATAGAATTCTGAAACTTTCAGGTGAGAATTTTCTTATTGCTTCCAGATCCATCCCTAATTTTCTTTTCCTTAAAAGAAATCTCAGATTTGGTATGCGCTTTCATCTCTCTTCATTTATATTTCATACTTTTCACCCACACATTTCCTATCTCTTAAGACAGAGTTACAAGAAAGTATAGAATAAATTTAATTTAATGTCACCTGAACAACGATAAACAATAGTAGACAATAAAGTGAATGCAACTAGATAGGCCTATCACTGACAGAGACTTGTTAACATTATTTCTCATTTCATGTCAATCTGCAAAATAATGTAGGTTGGCTGTTAGGGTTTTTTAAAGAAAAGTTTTAAAATATGTGTTCAGCAATCTTTTGATGGTGATAAAAGATAATAGAGGGGGCAAATCTTGTAGGATGGGACTCAATTAAAAGTAATATTCATTCCATAGTATCTCATAGAATGAAGTCAAAAGCAAAGTAATAAACACTTTATTCAACATAGTCTGAAAAAAACACTTGGAGACAATAAACAACAAGAATGAAAGACTGGCAATAAAGATCTAGGAGATAGCTGTTCAAAATTTATCAATGACTAAGTGTAAAATGTATGGAATCACTATGTTGTATGCCTGAAGGTAATACAACATTATATGCCAACTGTACTTCAATAATAAAAATTTTTAGAAATTAGGGGGACACCTAGCTGGCTCAGTTGGTGGAGAATGTAACTCTTGATCTCAGGGTTGTGAGTTCAAGCTCCACATTGGGTACAGAGCTGACTTAAAAATAAAATGTTTTAAAAAGAAAAAAAAAAGCTACTAGGAGTATCTTTTTCAATTTGGGACATTGCAATTAATAAGAAACATGGAGAACTTAGAGGGTCTTTAGGTAATGATGACAAAGACTAAAATATAAAATGTAAAACACAATTAAGATCAGGAAAAAAGAAAATAATTACATATAGAGAGTCGTGATTTAACCTATTATCTGTACAAATTGTCCAAGGAAAAACACTTAGAAAAGTGTTTTCATTATTTGTATTTTAAAAATATTTGGAATTTATTTCTATCTTATTATAATATAGTCAGTTGGAATAACTATGGTGAAATAATATCAGTTTTCTCAAATGTATTATCCATACCTTCTGATACAGTTATAAAGGTTTTCTTTACTGTTATTAATTTCACAATAAATCAGAAAAATAAATGATTAAGAAGAAATCCCCATTTATTATTCAGGTACATATCTGTATCATAAAGATTTTCTAATACTACTAGGGATCTATCTAATTCATTGATGTGAAAATTAAAGAATAAAATTTACACTGAAATGTAAAAACAGTGTAATAACCTATTTGTGTAAACTAGTTGATAACAGCAAATTATTTCTCCAAATATTTATTGAGCTTCACTATACAAGGTATTAAACTCTACTGGATAAAATCCAGTAACAAAAATGCTTATCCCCATTGTGCTTATCATTCTTGTAAGAAGAGAGCTAAACAAAACTTTATTGATTCATGTATGTAATATATATAACTTTAATTTTTGGTATATGTGTATATATATATAATTATTTTAAATGGTGATAAGAACTATGAGGATAAAAAGATAAAGGAAAGGGAGAAATGAGTGCAGAGGCATTGGCGGTAGTGGTGGGATTTTTTTTTTTTAAGATTTTATTTATTTATTTATTTGACAGAGATCACAAGTAGGCAGAGAGGCAGGTGGGGTGGGGGGGGTTCAGGGAGAAGGTTCCCTGCTGATTAGAGAGCCCTGCCCATGCAGGGCTCAATCCCAGGACCCAGGACCCTAGAGATCATGACCTGAGCTGAAGGCAGAGGCTTAACCCACTGAGCCACCAAGGCACCCCAGTAGTGGTGGGAAATTTTAAATAAGGTGGTCAGGGAAGGGCTTGCATAAGCATTGAATCTTCAGTGAAGATCTAAAGGAGGTTGTATTATGCTAGAAAAATGCCTCTCCCCAAAAGATACCAATGGCCTAATCCCTAGAAACCATTAATGCTAACCTATGACCAAAAGGAAGCGGGGGGGTCTTTGCAGATGTGACTAAATTAAGGCTTTTGTGGTGACAAATTTGTTCTGGATCATCCGGTTGGACCCTAAATTGTAAATGCAATCATGAATCCTTTTCAAGTAGCAGTGAAAGAGATTTTACCCATAAACAAAAGAAGAAAAGTCAGTCTAATCACAGGAGCAGAGACACACAAAATGCAGCCACAAGCCAAAGAACCAGAGTAGACACCAGAAGCTGAAAGATACAAAGAATGGATTCTCTCTTAGAAACTCCTTAGAAGTCCTGTCCACACTTAGATTTCAGTCCAGTGTTAGTGCTTTCAAACTTCTGGCTTCCAGAACTCTGAACAAAGAAATTATCTGTACTGTTAAGACACTAAACATGTGGTAATTTGTGAGAGCAGTCATAGGGAACAAATACCAGAGTGAGGATGCAAGTTATACAGATCTCTGGGAACAGGTGTATAAGGGAAGTCGCAAGAGCCTTCTTTTGGACATGTTAAGTTTGAGAGGTCTACTAGATGTCCAGCTAGGTCTGTGGAGGAGAGTCAGGGGGAGTTCAGGGGAGAGTTCTGGGCTATCTAAATAAATTTGAGAATTATTAACATGTAGACTGTAGGGAAGTCATGGGACCAGATGACTGAGATATTTAGAAAAAAGAAAAGGTGAGTGCTCGCTTCGGCAGCACATATACTAAAAAGAAAAGGTGAAATTACTGAACTGTGGACCGCTTTAGCATAAGAGATTAAACTGAAAAGGAGCCAGGAAAAAAAGGCTGAGAAAATCATGGCCTGAGTGGTCAGAGGGAAATCAGTCAAGAATGGTAACCCTGGAATTCCATAAAGAAAGTGTTTCAAGGAGGACCGCACATCAACTGTATCAAAAGTTTAAGGGCAGGTTAACTGAGAACTGTGCAATGACTTTGCTTTTAGCCCCAAGAAGATCATGCTAGAATTTTTAATAGTTTCAGCAGAAGGTATGGGGGTAAATATCTGATTGGACTGGAAAGAAATTGAAGATCACAAATATATTCAATAAATCCATTTCTTTATTCCAAATGAAGCATGGTACAAATCTACTATGTATTTGGCACAGTGTTTTCTTCCCCTCCAATATAATCACACTATAATGTAGTCAGTTAAGATATAGTGGAATAATCCTTGGTGATGTCACAATGTAGATAACTTAGCCTGTCTTTGTAGGAATATGTGTGGATTTTCTACCATAGATATTCATACTCTAAACATACTCTAAACATGATAAACATCAGTTTATCATGGTGATTTCTCCTCTTCAGCTCTGTTGTAAATATCTAAGTTAAAGTCAGAAAACTACAAATTCAGTGAGAGGAGAAATCATTTCCAATTTCTCTTACCATAACAATCCACTATGGAGAATAGTGTTTGGAATGTGTAAAGTGTTCAATAAATACTTATTAAATGAAGGAAAAGTTATTCAGAGAAAGATGATTTCCACCCATTTTTGAGCTTTCCTTCTTATTAATTTAGATGACCTAAAATCTCAGATCCTCAGATTTCCCACTGTTAGAGTGGAAAGAATTCTACTCACCTTACAAGACTTCTGTGAGAATTTGAAACAATAATAAAAAAGCATCTTACCATTGGAAAATGACTCAAATTTTATTTTTCTGTAAAGAGCAGAATGACTAAAACCTCCTTTCAAGACTATTATCACTCCACCTACTTCCTTCAACCTTCTTATTTTTTTTTCTTCAAAAAAGTTATTGAAATCTTCAGTAGCCTTTTATACCACCCCTTTCCCCCAGAATAACAACCCTATTCATTTTGCCTTTGTGGGTTTATTTTATTTTAAATAATTATATCATTAGGTTTTCAGAAAGGATTTTAGGTAAGTTCGTATACCTAGACTACCATACTGTATTTGAGGTCTCAGTCTTTAGACATCTAATATCTTATTGTGTTACAAATTGTGTACATTCACCTTTGCCATCCTGTACTCCATGGATCTGGTTTTATTTCCATTAAATCAAAACTTTCTGCTTTCTCCTATCTGTTACTTATATTTTCTCATTACACTTGTCACATAAAAATATTATTATTACCACCATACCTACTAAACTCTAAAATTATTTGAACTTATATTTATGTACATAATGTCTACCACAACTATTGGCCCTTTGTAAATATACAATAAGCATTTGTTGAATGAACAAATACATGCATTAATGGATTTATCCTCAAATATATTTTTATACCTGGTAGAGATATTGTTATTGAGATTTTGTAAAGGATTAATCAGAAATACAAGCTAATTACTTACCAGAATAAAGTAATAGTGAAATTTATATTTAAGAACCTCATCCCAGGGGCACCTGGGTGGCTCACTCATTAAGCATCTGCCTTCAGCTCAGGTCATGATTCCCGTGTCCTGGGATAGAGCCCCACATCAGGTTCCCTGCTCTTCAGGAAGCCTGCTTCTCCCTCTCCCGCTTCCTTTGCTTGTGTTCCCTCTCTCGCTGTCTCTCTCTCTCTCTGTGCTGAATAAATAAATAAAATCTTAAACAAAAAAAAAGAACCTCATCCCAGTCCTCACTGAACCCGATGGAAATGTGATGATTCCTGGAGATATAAAAATACAGCTCTTTAAGTCTGAACATCCCAGAGCCTCAGCTTTCCAAATGCTTAATAGAAATTGTCTCATTTGTAAAGAAAATGTAAGTCAAGTCCATGCATTACAGTTATTAGTGATTTTTAAGATACACTAATACTATATCCCAAGGGTGACACCTATTCTAAAGCCACCATATTATTACTTACGTATGACAAGAAGTTAGCAATGAAGAACAAGTTGCTGTGCACAATGTCTCATTCCTTGATAGCTGAGGATATTAATTCATAAGCTTCAGGCAAGTACATTGATCTTCTAGCCATCCAGAAATAAAATGTCATGTAGAGCAACTACTTCTTCATTGCTATTCTAGCAGCTTTTCCCCCTCCATTGAGACTTTTTTTCTCACATTAAGAATAAAAATGTACCCACTCTTTTCTGAGAAAAGATGGCAAACACAACCGCAAGTTTAGAGGTACTCAGTCTCATTAGTGTCCTCTTTGATGAGCACAGCAATATGCCTCAAATAATAAAAATATACTATGGTTACCAACTCCTTAGAAATAAAACCCTTTTCATTTCCTTCTGCATCAAATTAATATGTCCTCAGATTGACCCCAAAGAGACCAAGGCTGGACCTGGACAAATGCTCAGTCATGCATGTGGTGGAAAATATGGTTGAAAGGGTGAAATATGTAAGACCTTTCTACAAATCCTTTTGGGTAAAATTTCTGAATAATAGACTAGTGAATTAACATGCTGCATGAATTCCCTGCCTAAATTCTACCCATTTCCACAGACAGCCTAAATATCCTTGAATATTGTATGATAAATGGAAACACACACAAATCATAGCATAGATAGAATAGAAAACATACTGAACATATGAAAAGGAGGGAAAGGTGAGCTAGAGTGACCTAATCCAACCACTTAGAAAAGGGAAATAAAGTGGGAGGATAACAAAGAATGTCTGTTAATGTGCATGTATAAAATAAATATGATTATGAATAAATGTACAAATACTATATATAGATCTGTTGAATACTTAATACTATAGCCCTCGTGAACTTTGCTATAGTGTTTCCAAAATAAAGTTTCTGAATTTCAGGATATAGTGGAACTAATCGTGTATATGACCTTGAGAAAATAGCAAGTATTATTAATATTTTGTTTTAAGGGCAATTTTTCAAAATCATATATTTTGCAATCAGAGAAATCTAGGTCCTAGTAATTTCTGTATTTTTTCCACTTTGAGCAATTATGTATCCTCCCTAAAGGTAACTACTCTCATATAAAAATTGATAAAACCAAAACTTTTGCATGTTTTTAAAAAAGCCCTCTTTTAAATTCCTTTGATGAAGCGAAATTTAAAAACAATTTTATTACTATGCAAAATATTTATTTCTCATGGTGTAATCTATCTATCATCCATCTATCTATCTATCTATTTAGTCCTAGTATAATTAACATACAGTGTTATATTTGTTTCAGGTGTATAATATAATGATTCAACAATTCTATACATTACTCTTAATAACCTTCACCTATTTGATCCATTTCCCCAAACACGTCCCCTCTGGCAACCACCAGTTCTCTATATTTAAGGGTCTGTTTATTTTTGTCTCTTTTGTTGTTTTGTTTCTTAAATTCCACATATAAGTAAAATCATATAATGTTTGTCTTTGACTTATTTCATCTGGCATTATACCCTCTAGATTCATTGATGTTACTGCAAGATTTCAGTCTTTTTTATAGCTGAGTAATACTTTGCTGACTATATACCACCTCTTCTTTATTCAGACATGTATGTATGGACACTTGAGTTGTCTCCATATATTGTAAATAATGCTACATAAACATAGGGGTCCATATATATTTTTTTCAAATTAGTGTTTTCATTTTCTTTGGATCAATAGCAAGTAGTGGAATTACTAGATTATATGATAATTCTATTTTTAATTTCTTGAGGAACCTCCATGCTGTTTTCCACAGTGGCTACACCAGTTTGCATTCCTATCAACAATGCATGAGGATTCCTTTATCTCCACATACTCTCCAACACTCGTTTCTTGTGATTTTGATTTTAACCATTCTGACTGGTGTGAGGTGATATCTCATTGTCGTTTTGATTTGCATTTCCCTAATGATGAGTGATATTCAGCATCTTTGCATGTGTGTGTTGGTAATCCATACCTTTTCTTTGGAAAAATGTCTGTTTATGTCTTCTGCCCATTTTTTAATTGGATTGTTCTTTTTCTGGTGTTGAGTTGTATAGAGGTTTGTAGTTTTTGGATATTAATCCATTATTAGATATACTGTTTACAAATATTTCTCATTCAGTAGGTTGTCTTTTTGTTTTATTGATTGTTTCCTTTGCTGTGCAAAAGCTTTTTATTTTGATATAGTTCCAGTAGTTTCTTTTTGCTTTTGTTTTCGCTGACTCAGGAGAAATATCTAGAAAAGTGTTGCTACATCTTTATTCCTAGGAATAAACCTCACTTGGTCATGGGGAATGATTTTCTTAACATATTGCTGGATTTGGTCTGCTAGTATTTTGTTGAGGATTTTTGCATCTTTGTCCTTCAGAGACATTGGCATGTAGTTCTCTTTTTTTTGTCATGTCTTTATTTGGTTTTGGTGTCACTGGGCTCATAAAATGAACTTGGAAATTTTCCTTCCTCTTCTATTTTTTGGAGTAGTTTGAGAGGAATAGGCACTAAGCCTTCTTTAAATATTTGGTAGAATTCACCTGCACAGCCATCTCTTCCTGGACTTTAGTGGGAGTTTTTGATTACTGATTCAATTTCATTGCTAGTAATCAGTCTGTTCAAACTTTCTATTTTTCTTGATTCAGTTTTGGGAGGACATATGTTCCTAAGAATTAATCTATTTTTTCTAGACTGTCCAATTTATTGTCATATAATTTTTCATAATATTCTCTTATAATATCTTGTGTTTCTGTGGTATTGGTTGTTATTGTTCTTCTTCCATTTTTTATTTTGTTTGAGTCCTCTCTCTCTCTCTCTCTCTCTCTCTGTCTCAGTCTTTGATAAGTCTGGGTAAAGTTTTATCAATTTTATTAGTCTTCTCAAAGAACCAGCTCCTGGTTTTACTAATCTGTTCTGTTGTAGAGTTTTTCAGGGTTTGTTTGTTTGTTTGTTTTGTTTTGTTTTGTTTTGTTTTGTTTTTGGTTTTGGTTTTCATTTATTTCTACTCTAATTTTTATTTTCTCCTTTCTACTTGTTTGGCATTTTCTTTGTTCTTCTTTTTTGTAGCTCCTTCAGGTATAAGATTTAGTTGTTTATTTGAGTTTTTTCTTGCTTCTTGAGATAGGCCTGTATGCTATAATCTCCTTTTATAACAACTTTTGCTGCATCTCCAGAATTTTGGAGTTTTGTGTTTTCATTTTCATTTGTCTCCATGCATTTTTTTCATTTCCTTTTTGATTTCTTGGTTAACACATTCATTGTTTAGTGCCAATGTATTTAACCTACATGTACTTGTGTTCTTTCCAGATTTTTTTCTTGTGGTCAATTTCTAGTTTCATAGCATTGTGGTCAGGAAAAAAAAAAAAAAGCATAATGTGATTTCAGTCTTTTTGAATTTGTTAAGACTTGCTTTGTGGCCTAATATGTGATCTATTCTGAAGATCTATGTGCAGTTGGAAATAATGTGTATTTACTTGTTATTGGGTTGAATTTTCTGAATATATCTATTAGATCCATCTGGTCCAATTATCATTCAAAGCCATTGTTTGTTTCTTTCCTCCTTGAATATTTTATCTATTGATGTAAGTGTGGTGTTAAAGTCCCCCAGTCTTATTGTGTTACTATTGCTTTCTTTATCTTTGTAATTAGCTGCTTTATTTATTTGATTGTTTGCACCTCGGGTGCATAAATATCTATAATTATTATATCTTCCTGTTGAATGGTTCCCTTTATGATTATGTAGTGTCCTTCTTTGTCTCTTGTTAGTATTTGTTTTAAAGTCTATTTTTTTTTAATTTATTTATTTGACAGAGATCACAAGCAGGCAGAGAGACAAGCAGAGAGAGAGGGGAGAAGCAGGCTCTCCGTTGAGCAGAGAGCCCGATGTGGGGCTCAATCCCAGGACCCTGGGATCATGACCCGAGCCAAAGGTAGAGGCTTTAACCCACTGAGCCACCCAGGCACCCCTAAAGTCTATTTTATCTGATAAAAGTATTGCTATTACATCTTTCTTTGCACTTCCATTTGCATGACAAATGTTTTTTTCATCCCATCACTTTCGATCTGCATGTATCTTTAGGTCTGAAATAAGTCTCTTGTAGGCAGCATATAGATCTGTCTTGCTTTTATTCTGTCAGCCTGTCTTTTGCTTGGAGTGTTTATTCCCTTTACATTCAAAGTAGTTATTGATAGGTATGTACTTACTGCCCTTTTGCTAGTTGTTTTAAGGTTGTTTTTATAGTTCTTCTCTGTTCATTTCTTCTCTTTTTCTGTTCCCTTTTGACTCGATGGCTTTCTTTAGTGATATGCCTGGACCATTTTTCTTTTTATTTTTTGCATATCTGTTACAGGGTTTTCATTTGTGGTTACCATTGGGTTTATATGTAATATCTTGTGCATATAATTGCCTATTTTAAGTTGGTGATTGCATAAGTTTGAACCGATTCCAGAAGCACTAAATTTTTACACTCTTCCCCCACAACATTTTAGCTATATGGTATCGTATTTTACATCCTTGCATTTTGTGAACCCCCTGACTAATTTTTATAGATGTACTTGAATTTGCTACTTTTTTGTTTTAACTTCATTAAAGGTATTAATCTACTTTAATTATGTTTATATGTACCTTTGAAATTTTTTCCTTTCCTACTTTTTCTTGTATTCCTGCTTATGGTCTTCCCTTTCTACCAAAAGAATCCCCTTTAACATTTTTTGTAAAACTGGCTTAGTGGTGATTAATTCTTTTAATGTTTTTTTTTGTCTGGGAAACTTTGTCTCTCCTCCTATTCTGAATGATAGCCTTGCTGGATAGAGTATTCTTGGTTGCAGAGTTTTTGTTTGTTTTGTATTTGGTTGTTGTTGTTGTTTTCCCCCTTGCATCACTTTGAATATATCATGTCACTTTCTTCAGGACTGTAAAGTTTTTGATCAAAATTCAGCTCATAGCTTGATATCCTTCCCCTTGTCTGTAACTTTTTGCTTTCCTCCTACTGCTTTTAAAATCCTCTCTTTAACACTACTTTTTGCTATTAATTACTGTCTTTTTGTGGACTTCCTTGGGTTGGTTTTGTTGTGGACTCTCTGTGCCTCCTAGATCCGGATTTCTGTTTTCTTGTCCAGATTTGGGAACTTTCAGGTATTATTTCTTCAAATAAATTTTCTGTCCTCCTCTTCTCCTTCTGAATTCCCTGTAATGCAAATGTTATTCTGCTTGATGGTATCTCTGAGTTCCCTTAATCTGTTTTCATTTCTTCTTCTTTTTCTCTCTCCTTTTCAGCTTGATTGTTTTCAATTACTCTGTCTTCTAGCACCCTAATCTGTTCTTTGGATTCCTCTAGTCTACTATTTATTCACACTAGTTAATTTTTAATTCTGGTTATTGAATTCCTCATCTGTGATTGGTTCTTTTTTATATTTTCTATCTGCTTGTAGAGGCCTCACTGAAGTCCTTAACTTTGTGATTATCTTTATGATGATTTCTTTGAATTCTCTATCAGACATATTGCTTAGCTCCATGTCACTTAGTTATTTTTCTATGATTGTGATATATTCTTTCATTTGGGACATATTCCTCAGTCTCCTCATTTTGTCTAACTCTCTGTGTCTGTCTCTATGTGAAACAGACTACATCTCCTGCTTTTGAAAACAATTACTTTATGGGAAATTGGTCCTATATTTCCCTGCAGTGCAATGTTCTCTGTCACCAGGACCTAGTCCTTCAGGAGTATATCCTGTGTATGTTGCATTTGCCCTACTGTTGTGGTTGAGATGTGTTTACCTTCAGTGTAGCCATCTGCAATGTCTCTCTTTGCCTGTTGTGGGCAGAGTTTGATCTCTGTGTTGTTAAAGGGGCTAGTCTGAAGCTGTCTTGGGCTTGAGTTGTGTCAGACCAGCTGTTTACTAGAATTGCAGTCTCACTGAACTGCAGGGCACTTTCCATGTGTTATCCCCTGAGGGATTTTCATTGGTCAGGGGGGCCTGTAGTCAGACCAGATATCTGCCTTCAGCCCACTGTTGGAGCTACAGTTGAACCAGTGTTTCTGGTTATCTTCCTCTCTCCCCAAGGCCAGAGTAACTGGAGTATTGTTGGCCCCTGTTGGGGCTGTCTGTACAATGCCACACTTGTAGAGCAGCTTTGGATGGACTCCTGCCAAGTAGGACTTATTGGTTGGTGTGGATCAATAGGAGAATGCAGGGGTGAGATACACTCTTAACAAGCTAAGTGTATTTGTGCTTGTTCCTGCAGGCATCCCTGATTCTAGGCTGGGCATGGGGAGGGAAATGGGTCCCACCATCTCTTTTGTTCTTGGAGAAGTCTCCTGAAGATCCCTGTCCTTCCTACACATATACTGAGATTAGTAAATAAATCTCCTTCCAGTATGCCCCAAACATTTTTCCAACTGCTGCTTCTACCCTGTATCTCAGAGGGGTTGTCTGCTATGCTGTCTCTTTAAGGGCAGGAACTCAGTTTCCTATTGCCCTCCTGCTTTCCTAGAGCATTATTTAAATTTCCAGATGCTAAGTGCCACTGATGGTAAAAACTTACAAAGTTAAGCTTCTGCCATTTTCAAAAGCAAATGTCATGGAGATTTGTCTTCCCAGCGCAGGTCCCCCATAGCTGGGGTTCTGGTGTGGGGTCACATCCTCTCCTTTCTCCATGCTTGAGGTTTCCCTCCTGTTGTGGTTAGCCTCACAGGTTGGTTTGGTTCCAAACCATGCCCCCACTCCCCCTACTGATTTCAGTGTGGCTTCTTCTCTATATTTAGCTGTGGAGAGTCTGTTCTGCCAGTTATTTACATCTAGGTTGACACGAGGTAAGCTTAGGATCTTCCTAGTCTGCCATCTTCCTCCAAGTGTTTGTGAAATTTAAATAATATAATATATATAAAATATAGTGTTTGAAACAGGTACTCAATATATATATGGGAGGTAATACGATAGCATTATTAAGAAGTTAAATTACAGAATGAGACAAAGTATGGTTTGAATTTTGGCTTTACTATCTTTTAGAAATTTTTAATATATTCAACATGTTAGCATTAATACATGAACTTCTCTAGGCCTCAGTTTTCTCATCTATAAACGGAAGATTTAGTATCTTTTTTTCTTATGTGCTTCAAAGAAGACTTGTGTTTACTTTTTATCCTAAAATGTTCCACATCACTATGTAATTACTCATTTGTTTCTCAATATCCACCACAGAATAAATGCTCCTGTTTTCAGATACTATGTATCATTTAACAACACATACCCCAAGGCCCTTATATAGTAAGTGATCAATAGGTATGCATTAGATAAGTGACTAAATTAATAGAACCTACCTCATAAAGTTATTGTTTATCTCTGGACTGGCACTTCAAAGTAATCATAGAATAGTTATGATTATTTTTGCTACTTCAGATTCAAACCAATTTTGATGTATATAAAACAAAATGAACTCAACCTAGAAAGTATTTAAAATGAAGGTATAATCCCCATAAAATTTGTTTTGTTTTCTCAGAATTTATAAGGCTGGCCTAGAAAATAGAGATAAATGGGATCCAAGGAATTTTTGACAGTAATAAAATAAATGGATATAGACAAACCCAAGGACTGGATTTAAAGATCCAAAAGGAATTAGGCAAACTAGCTAATGTATTCTTACTGGGTAATCTCAAAGAAATGAAGTTCAGGGCTATACTGAAAATAATGAGTTAAAAACAGAAAAGAAGGGGCACCTTGGTGGCTCAGTGGTTTAAGTGTCTGCCTTCAGCTCAGGTCATGATCCTAGAGCCCTGGGATAGGACTGTACTGGGCTCCCTGTTCAACAGGGAGTCTGCTTCTTCCTCTCCTTCTGTCCGCCTACCCAATTGTGCTCTCTGTCTCTCAAATAAATAAATAAAATCTTTAAAAAATGAATTAATTAAAAAATTTAAAAAAAAAGAAGAAACAGAAAAGGAACCAATCCAGTTGCAAAATGTTTCATTCATTCTTTTCACGATCATTATCAGCCACTTCCTCTGTGTCAGGCAACATTCTAGAAAGAGGAGATAAAAAGTGTTTGAGCTAAATATTGAACTATACATTTAAAAATTATTAAGGTGTAAATTGTATATTATGTGTTTTTATCACACTTAAGACAAAATTGAGCTAGACAGACATGGTTATTCCTCTGATGGAAACTTAAAATGATGTGATCAAAAATAAACAAGAGGAATAAAACAAAATAGGCTATGAATAAAGCAAGGAGAGGATAAAAGAGTAAAGACTGGGAGGAAGAGTAACTCTAGACAGAATAGGGTGACCAGCTCTTTCTGGGATGGTAATATATAAAGAGAATCCTAAAAGTTGAGAAGAAGATACCCTTTATGAGAAAGAGAAGAGCAATCAGGGCAGAAAGGATAGTATATACAAAAGCCCTAATAGCAAAATCTTAACAGATTCAAGAGATTAATATATATATATATATATATATATATGTATATATATATATATATATACACACACACACACACACATATATATATATTCTTAAAAGCAGAAAACTGGGGATTGGTGGCAAATTGGATGAATTTGGAGAGTTAATTCAGTCTCACTCTTTTGGGCCTCCTATGCTGGGAATAAATTATAAGTAAGGCAGTTAAGTATCCATTCTCATGTATTTCATATTCTGGTTAAGGCATTTAGACAATATTTAATCAACAAATAACCAAGAATATTGTATAGCATCCATAAAATTAAAATATTTGATGTTCTAAAGAATGACTGAGTGGGACGCCTGGGTGGCTCAGTTGGTTAAGCAGCTGCCTTCAGCTCACGTCATGATCCCAGTGTCCTGGGATTGAGTCCTGCATCGGGCTCCTTGCTCGGCAGGAGCCTGCTTCTCCCTCTGCCTCTGCCTACCATTCTGTCTGCCTGTGCTCACTCTCTCTGGCAAATAAATAAATAAAATCTTATTAAAAAAAAAAAAAGAATGACTGAGTGTATATCTCATGTTTGATGGTCAGGAAAATCCTTTCCATGAAGATAACATTTAAGTAAGTTATAATCTGAATGACAAGAAAGAGTTAGCAAGTCAGCAGAAATAAAACAGCTGTTAAGTTCCTAAGATAGGAAAAACTTAAGTTTTTTTTTTTTTATTAATGGAATGGAGGTTAATGTGGCTGAGTAATTGGAAAGAGAGGTAGAACTGAATATTGAATAAGACAATATTGAATGAGAAAGTAAGACCCAGATCACATAAGTCTTTGAAAGCCAAGGAAAGAGGTTGAGTTTAATGTTAAGTAGAGGGTTGAATATAAGTGAGTTAAAAATAGAGATTCAGCAGCATGAAGTCTCTGAGACCTTGGCAGAGCAGTCGAGCTTTGGGAACAGAAGTTTCAATGAACTGGACTGAATCTCATCGCTTCTTGGCCTTTTGGCTAAGATCAAGTGAACTGGACTGAATCTAAGTAAAAAGGGAGGAAGAGGAGACAGGATACATAGATAATATTTTGGAAAATTTGAGGTGAATAAGAAGTGAAAGCCTGAAATTGACTTGTTAAGAATATGGAATTATTTATTTATATAATTTCTTTTTCTGAGAACAATTACCTGTTCCAATGCAAATATAGAGAAACCACCATTCTTTCAGGGCTTGATTTTGCCAGAGAATAGGATTGAGGGAATGGGGAAGGGAACTGAGTATTAAATAATAACAATAGCAGCAAAATATCATGGAATTTTAGCTGGGCAAGTAAAAAGCAGCCAGAAAGAGGCTATGAATAGGGAGAAATTAGGAGGTTTTAATGAACTAAACTCTTCAATGTTACCACAGTCAGTTACTGGAGTAATTGAGGTCAAATGAAACATTGTGGCAGGAAAGAAGAGTTTTTAAACTGTTGATTAGATTCTGCTGTTTCTGGTTACTAGCTCCAAGATTTAACCACGTGAGTAGCTACAGAAGATAAATTAGAAGGAAAGGTCACTCTAACAGACATAAAGAAACTGGAAGCTAAGATATCCATCTGAGAGTAAAATTACCAGGGATGTTTAAGACATTAGAACATTAAGATCTAGGCCTTATAAATAAGGAAGGATGCCTAGGAGGTAAGTACTTGACAGCTGTGATTTGGAATTTTAATTGTGTGGATCACAATATTCAAATTGGGCTGTCTTTATCATGCTCTATATGTTTGAGCTCATTTATTAAAAGCTATGAGCAAATATTAGGTAATATTTATAATTACAATGAAGTTAAATAGAAGTTGTAAGTAAAAGTGTTTAGTAATACTTTAGGTAATTATTCAGTTGCTATTTAATGTTTAAATGATAAAGCTTCTTAGGTTACATTATGTGGGTAAATGCTTTAACTGTACCAGAAATTATATAAAATACCCCAAATTTTAATATATCCTAGTATAACATCAGCACTTAAAATTCTAATTATTAAAATATATGCCACAAAAATACTCAAATTTTCTTGTTGACTACATTATATTAAACTCTCTTCAGATTTTTTTTAATTCTATTTCATGTTTATGCCAGGGTAATAGTTGTATTGCATATGAAGGTTTTCAGAGCACTCTTCCCTTTCCCCTAGCTGTTGGGAAAGCCTAATTGACCAAGATTAGTTAAACTAATAAGTCAAAATTATCTGCATTAAACAAATATCAAGAGATCTTTCCTGAAACACTAACACTTTAGTTCAGAAGAACTATATACTCCCTTGGAGAGGTTACCTTGAGACATTCTTAGAGTGGGGGAAATGAATGATAACTGCTGGGCTATACTTTATTAATCAGGACTTCCTGCAATTATATTCTATCGTAGTTTAAAGGAGAAAGGGCTCTTCTTTGGAAACCAAACCTGTTAAGTGGCAGGAATTCAACTTGTTTGTGAACATTTTTCATCATAAAATTTCTCTCACTGTAAAGACACAGTTGAAGAACATATTGCCACATTTCATATCCCCAGTAGGACATTAAATGAAAGATTTCTTCATTCCACATCAAACATCAAGCACTAAAGTCCCTGGTTCCAGAGGAATCTACAGATAATAGCTTCCCCCCACTTGGAAGAGTAATAGTGAGAGCATTGCACCTGGAGTCAAACTTAAATTCAAGTATTGGTACCTTTACTTGTTATATTACCTTCAATAATTTACCTAAGCCACTAAATCTTAGGTTTCTTTTCCCTCCAATAGCTAATAATAATAATCTGTCATGCTACCATTCCCTCCTTCAGGGAAGCTAAAGTGAATTAAAAATAAGTGTTATGTACAAAGAACTAAGCACATGGCCTGGCATATTATAAATGCTTAGCAAATGGGATTGTTGTTTTTGTTGGTAATAACAAAACTTCATCACCAAGGAAGATACTGTTCCTACTTCCTCCAACTTCCTAATTGTTATTCCTTACTATAAGGTTGGAGAAGGAGTCTAACACAAGAGTTTATACACTGGTTTAGGGAATAGAACTTATCTCTCTGGCATACTGTGTTGAGAAGCCTCCCCAAAAGCCCATTTTTAGTTTTAAAAAGCCTCATGTCCTCACAGAAGTTGCTCTACTTTGTAAAAATCCCAAATCAGAACCAATATGAGTCAGACAGGTATTATATAAGAGACATTTCATGACCTGACAAAAATAAAATAAATATTATATATATATAATATTATATATATACATATGTGTGTATATATATGTATATATGTGTGTGTGTGTATATATATATATATATATGCTATATGTAAAGATGTACAGAATATATATACTATATCACTACTCCTGACTGAGGTTGGGGAGCTCAAGATCAGGTCCCCCAATATGAGTCAGACAGGTATTGTATAAGAGACATTTCATGACCCGATAAATGCTTCTTCCTATCTTGTTGCCTGTATTTGGGAACATCTGTGAGTACCTTTTCTATCCATAGAAAGCATGTCCAAGTCTTATTTCCTATCAAAGAAGTCAAGCATAGTAGAAAGAACAAAACTAATAATGGCACTTTTATTGTGACAACTACTAATTTATATATTTTCATCGTCATCATGTTAATCAGTAAGAATAAGAGTATGTCATTTCTAGCTAATAAATATCACAGAATTTTAATATGGAGGACCCCATAAGGCTAGAAACCTATCAGAAATATCTATAGAATATTTTTAATGAGTAGTAGTCGTCCTTATGATTCTAAGTCAGCTTTGCTGATTAGTTCCCTGTGGCTGCTATTAACAAACAACCATAACTGGGTGCTTAAAACAATGAAATTTATTCTTACATCTTTCTGGAAGCAGAACTCCAAAATCAAGGTGTCAAGAGAATTTCACTCCCTCTAGGGGAGAATCATCTTTTCCAGGTTCTGGTAGCCATCAGCATTCCTTTCTTTGGCTTTATCCACATGACCCCAATCTCTGTTTTCAAATCAACTTTCTCCTCTGAGTATCTGTTCCCTGTATGTCTCTTATAAGGATATGTATCATTTGATTCAGAGCCCACCTTGGACGATCCAGGGCGATTTTATCTTAAGACCCTTAACTTAATTATACCTGCAAATAGCTTTTTTTTTTTTTTTTCCAAATAAGGTAGTACTCATAGATTCCAGAGATTTTATATAGGTCCCTCTTGGAGAATCATTTTTCACCTTACCACACTGATCATTTGAGATTTTTCTTTTGCTTTGAATATTAGTTTTTAAAAATTCCATACTTTAGTCATTTCATCACAGCAAAGCTAATTTTAATTTATAATACGTCTCATACTTATAAGTCTGTATCTGGATTAAATGTTGGTTACACAAGTTTGTATCACTAGTTATATTGCTATAGGGATGTATTTATCCTTTGGTTATATATCTGGCAAGTACCTTGTTCATTTACTCTTAATATCACTGGATTGTTCTTCCACATTAACAATATTACACAGAATATTAAGATCTTATCTAGATCATTCCCTTCCAATGCTGGATCCTGCTTCTTGAACACATACACTATGACTCGTGAGCTGTCCTACAAATGTGCTCTGATACTTTAATTGCTCTTATTGTTAAAACTAAAATATTTCGACAAATATTTCCAAGTATATTTCCTCTGTGACTCATAGCTTGGAAAAGATTAAACTGATTGACATCATAGTTAAAGGTCTTAATTGCTCAAAGGAATTTCAAAAAGATAATAAATGTTTTCTCATGAATTTCTAAAATAAATGGAATGTTGCAATACTTACTTATATATGTATGTATGCATGTATTTTAGAAAATACTACAACGTAGGAGGAATGATCTGAGTCTAGCTTGGTGTGGCTTACATGAATCCCAGAGGTTTTTGTTTGTTTGCTTGTTTGTTTGTTTTTTATCTTTTTTAAAATTTCGATGGCAGTGTAGGATAGCAGTATTTTGTAAGTTCTTTCCCAGCGAGAGGACCATGTGTGCTTTCTTCTAAAAATCTAAATGTATACCTAATCTCCTGGTTGAAAGGGATAGTAGGGGTTGTCAGTCAGTGGAAGCCATGTCTTTTTTACCTGCTGATGACTTTCTCTAAGTATGTTAGTTAGTTCTTTCATTATAGCTAATCACAGCACTAATTGTTCACCTAACTCCCCAGGATGTTCACTCTGTCTCAGAATGGAAACTAGTAGATATAAGATGATGGAAAACTATTTCAAAAGGAGTAAATCCATGTCTCCTGCTTAGAGTATTCTGGATTTTTATAAAGGACAGAGATAATGCTTCTGATCCCTTAGGTTATTTCTTGAGAGATTCTTCTAATGTCCTTTTTTGGTCTGGATTTTTATATTCTACTTTCCTTTATAATTGGGAATAGTGTAAAGTATGGAATTGTAATGAGTGCCTAAGAGTTTTTGTAAGCAAATGGTTTGTTTCTGCTGTAAAACGAGTTATTTGGTCTGATTTAATCCATAAAGGAATGCCAAGACAAAAAAATAATAATAATAATAATAACCAAACAGTAGAAATAGCCTAAAGCTGGTGGTAAATCTATAAAATCCATTTGGAGTCCTGCTGGGTCCAGAGTGGGCCTCAAAGGACAAATTGTCTTTTAATTCCTTAAAGCCCTAATTTGCACAGATGTCCCATCTGATGGTCTGAGGAAAAGGGGTATAAGAAGTCCATTTGGCCCAATATATACTCCACCTGGTAAATGTTCAGCACACATTTACATCAATTCATCTTTTTCAGATTGCAGGATATTTTCCTGATTATTGATAACATCATACAGGGATAAAAGCAGGTTTATAATTTGGATATGTGGGCACATTTTCAGCTGTGTATTTAGCAGTCTTGTCAGCCCTACTGTTCCCAGTCATATAGTACGGGTCTCCTTAATATGGGCTGGACCATGAACAATAGAAATTTTTGTAGCAAGATGAATAGACTATAATAGAGTAATAATTATATGCTTACTGGCAATAGTAGTATCAGCAGAGGTTAAGAATCCACATAATTTCCAGATTGTGCCAACAGTGTGGTAGACTCCAAAGGTGTACCTGGAGTCATGGTAAATGGTGGTACTTTTCCCTTTTGCCAATGTGCAAACTGTAGTAGAAGCTTAGAGTTCAACGGCTTGGACTGATATTACAGTGAATGCAAAGTATGCCTTCAGTATTTCATGTGGGGAAACTATGGTATATAACCAATTATATTTTCCTGGGATTTTTGTTTGAAAGAGCCATTCCAAAATTGAAATAAATTCAGGTTGTCTGAAAGGATATATAAGAGATCTTCTTGTGGCTTTGAAACCATTTCTATAGTTGCAGGCAGTCTTGGAATGGCATGGGGCTCTGCATCATCAGGGAGAAGTAGTAGAGTAGCTAGGTGTAAAGTGTTACAACAATGTAAGATACAAGAGGGGTTGGTAAATGTGGCTTCTTCGTAGGTGATCTGGCTCTATGTAGAGAAGGCCTGTGTCTTATGAACCTGTAAAAGAACAGAAACAGCATGAGGAACATAGAAGTGAATGGGAGCCTAATATAAGTGATGACTTTCTCAATCAGGGTGGCAGTTGTGGCTATAGCACATGGGCATAGGGGCATGCCTGATGATATGGTGTCTAATTGACATGAAAAGCCATAGGATATATCTGAGAAGTAAAAAGTTGTCTTAGAATATTTCCAGCAAAATTCCATTACTTTTATGATGATATAGTTGAAAATGTCAAAATTGAATAACCTGAGACCCAGGGGTATGGACAATGCTAATTTTAAGGCTTCAAAATTAAGTCAGTGCCAATTCCCAGGGTCAAGAAACTGGCTCAGAGGTAGGTATGTGGGGAAAAGGCACATAGAGATTTAGCAAGGGAAGCAAAATTAGGAATCCACTGGCAAAAGTGGCAGCTCCCCTAGAAATTTACATAGCTGCTTTTTCGTTTGGGGAGAGATAGGGACAAAATTGACTCAAAGCATTTTGGTGTGAATTTTGAATGCCATGAGATATTTCATGTTCTAAGTACATAACAGTCATCTTCATCCACTGAAGTTTAGATTGGATGGCTTTCTAGCCTTTTTCAGCTAGTGCCTCTAGTAAGGCATCATTGATGTACTGAAAAATAGTGGAGCCTAGGGTAAAGACTACAAAGTCTAAGTTCGTTTTAAGAACTTGGGAAAACATTGAGGGGGACTCACAGCATCCCTGAGCTATGCAAGTCCATGTAGTCTTCCTATAAATGTAAATGCAAAGAGAAATTGTGAGTCAGGGGGCCATGGAATTAGAAAGCTGAGCAAGAGTCAATTACTGTAAATCAGGCTATGTCAACAGAAATTGAAGTAAGAACAGTAGTTGTATTAGGGACTATAGTGTAACACAGAATTACAAAAGCATTTATGGCTCTTAGATCTTACAGAAATCAATAGGTCTGGTTCCCATCTCAATAAAATTTCCCTTTTTCACTACTAGCAATATTGAGATATTATAGGGAGATATTATAGGTAAGGATAAGACCACTATGCTCTAAAAAAATAAGAATAAAACATTACAGTGTGCTGTAAAGGAAGTCTATTATAGATTCAATTCCCCATTCTGCTTCTTGAAAAGAGGGTATTGGGATACTGATTGGACAGGTTTTCAGAAAATGTGCAAAAGTTGTACACTCAGTAGCAATCCAACCTCATTTGTATGTGAGGCCCAGAGACTAATTAAGACCTCTTTTAAGGTTACATCTTCTTCAGGGTATTTTGAGTTAATATAGGTTTCCCTTAGGGAAAGTAGGAAGTTTGAGATTTGGTCTGAGAAAATTTAGACAGGGAAATAAAAACACTTATAACATTGTATGGTGGCATTAAGTTTACATAACAAGACTCTACCTAAAATGTTTGCTGATGAGGAGTCAGAAACGAGAAATGTATAGTAGGAGGTAAGAGGGCTTAGTATTGGGGTGGTCTGAGACATGGACAATAAAATAGGTTGCGTAGGGATTCTGAGCGCTTGAACAGAATTAGAAATGGTGGGCAGAGGTAGCTCCTTAAACCGATGGAAGAGAAAGTTATACTAGTGTCAGTTAAGAAGTACAGTTCTTGATCCTCTAAGTTTAGTAGTGAGTTCTGTGATACAACTAAGGATTGACCAACCACATCAATTGATGGGGAATTGTCCCACAAAAGGGAAAATAACAAACCTTCTGAACTTGTTGGGATCTAGGGAGTTTATTTAGATTTTCCTTTCTTTGAAATTCAGGACAATTTTTTTTTTCAAAGTCCTGATCTTTTACAATATTGTCAGACATTTTGAGATGGGTAGGGGAAACTCTGTGGTTGGGAAAAAGATGAGTGGGTGTTGAGTCATGCTTCTGTTTTTAAAGTCTCAATTTGCAAGGCAAGAACTGTGATTTCAATTCCCTCTTCCTCCTGCTTTCCTGCAACCTATTTCAAAATATTAAAGCATTAAAAAATTATAGCAGCTTTAATGGTAACACTGAGAAATGGTCCTGCACAACACCACACCATTTTGGATTTTACTTTTTATACCAGAGAGAAGACTTCTTACTAAGGTAGAAATTAAAAGATTTCTATGTTCTCAGACTTCAGGATTTAATGCAGTGTGCCTTTGGAAAGTCTATATAAAAGCATTCCACAAAGACTGTGGGATGCTCCCCTTCTTTCGGAATATACAATTCAATCTTCGACTCATTTACCTCGAGGGGAAGGCATCTACTGTTGATTCTATTAGGCCTTGAATACTGGCTTCCAGAAGAGCCATTTCCTGATCAATTGGTGGAAAGTTTGGGAGAAGTTCTAGCCATCTGTTTTCTCTATTGGGGGATAGGAGTTTCTCTAGGGGCTATCTGGCCTGTCTTATAACTTTAGTATTACCATGGGTAGGAAGAATACCCGTTAGTAGCCAGTTGAAGTCACTATGAGGGAATGGCCACTATGCTATGAATGGTCACTGATTTTTCTAATTTCTTTCTAGATTTTTTGGGATCTTCCAAAAGTAGAGATAAGGGGCCTTGTGATTTAAAAGATCTACTGTCCAAGTGACATGAATTTTTTGCAGTGAGGATCCAGGATACATCCCCAGAGGGCATTGCAGGGGATGGCATGAAGCTGATAGAGTCTGATTATAGGTATGTGGCAAGTGAGTGGAATTATAAGAAACAACAAAATGAACCCTGTTGCATGGCCTTGGGCCTCAAAGTTATTACCTGGACACAAGCATTTACATAACTAACCTATATACCCAGCCAGACCTCGGTATCAGACTGGAATGCTTTCTGTAATTTTTGCAGAGAAAATGGTCAGTGGATATTTAAGGGATTTTCTGGGAAAGTTAAGAATTTTAGGGATTAAAGAAATTTGTTGAAGAGGTAGGGCTAGATTATGGGGAGGAAAATTGAGCTAGGGGGTCCCTAGGTTCAAAAGATCTTCTTGGGGGTCAGAGATAGGGAGTTGGGGAGATGGGAATATAAGAGGGCCAAAAAGGGAAATTTACTATGGATGTAGATTTTAACTTTTGTTCTAATTCTTATTTCTGTTCATTATTCTTCTTAGCAGAGTCCATGTCTACTGAAGTGGTTCATAGTATAATGTAGTTATCTATGGTAATGGCTCTCTCCTTGAAGCAGGTCCTTTAGTTTTTGTTTATTTGTTTGTTTGTTTGTTTGTTTTAAGGCAGTTTGGGGGAAAGTAAAGAGCTTTTCCAGAATTAGTGGGTTTTGATTGCTTTTTAACTCAAAATAATCTTCATGCCAAAGTGGCTCATATTGGGGTGGGGGGGCACTTGCAGTTGGCACCTACACAATCAGACCTGCTAATCTGTGGCCCTGGGCAGCCAATATTTCTATGGGACTTTCCCAGAAATGACAAGGCAACAGGGTGAAGATGACAAAGACCGTTTATGGAATAAGACCCCTTACTAACACAAGCTCTCTTGAGAGGTGGCATAATCAGAAAATGCTACTAGCATATTTCTTGTCTCAGATTCCTAGTCTGATGCTGGGCTAACGAATGCAGGCTCTATGATCTCTGCCTTTTGTCTGGCAGAAACCTGGTTGTAAGCCAAGTTCTCAGGACACAAATGAAATGAAAAGAGAATCTCATCCAGTTTTGGGGTGTGTGTGTATGTGTGTTTGGTTTGTTTGTTTTTATTAGTGATCCACATTAAAGTTTGTCCATACTCTGATCCAAAGAGAACCATTAACTTACTTGTCTGTGAGAAACCAGTTTAAACAATAGGCTTGTAGCGCCCATGCCTATATTCTACCTTTTCATTGTCCTCCATATGAAAAATGACACAAAAGGGACGCCTGGGTGGCTCAGTTGGTTAAGCAGCTGCCTTCGGTTCAGGTCATGATCCCAGCGGCCTGGGATCGAGTCCCACATCGGGCTCCTTGCTCAGCAGGGAGCCTGCTTCTCCCTCTGCCTCTGACTGCCACTCTGTCTGCCTGTGCTCGCGCTCCTGCGCGCTCTCTCTCTATCTGACAAATAAATAAATAAAATCTTTAAAAAAAAAAAAAAGAAAAAGAAAAATGACACAAAAGACAGAGACAAAGGGAAGTTGTGGCCATTTCTGGGAGGTAAAGGATACATTAAAACCAGAGTACTCAAAACAAAGAAGACAAGGAAAGAAAAGGAAAAAGACAAGGAGAGACTTTTAGCATCCTTACTTGACTGGTTCCTCCAGGCAGAGATCTGGGAGAACAAAATGGTAAGAATTCCTCCCTTTTCTGACTTTTCTCAGATGTCCCCAAGATGTCAGCTGCAGCATCCAAAGTGAGCAAGGTATCCTAGCCAATGATATTCTACCCTCATCATAATAACTGTAGGGGAGGGAAAAGACATTTTCTCCATCTTCTTAGGTTCTGTGATTGCAGCCTATGGACTGAACTGACAAAAGACAGATTAACAGAAAAAAATTATACCCATTTTATTCAAAATTTGGGCATGTACACAAGAGCTTTCAAAAGAAAAACAAAAACCCAAGAAAACAACTGGGACTAAAGACCTATATACCTTTTTAACAAAGAATAATAAAATTGTGGAAAACTAACAAGGGGAAAGGGCTTAATGCCCCTAGGAGAGATAAACTGTGAGAAAGTAACTAATATATGGAGGAACTGAGGGAAGATTCAGGTTATTTTAGAAACTTTGTACAGATCCATTACAGCATTGACTCCCCATCCCTGATGATAAGAATGTTATTTTCTTTCTCATACAAGAAAAGCACCTTTCTCATGGGAAATTTTATAACCTACTTGTTGGTAGAAAGGGGGGTGGGGTGTCAGAACGCCATTCTTGCATCTGTTGTTTCTCGAATCGTGTCCTCAGCTCAAAATTATCAGTATGCCTAACGGGCATATTTTGGGGTGGCACATTCTGAACCCCTTAACACAAACACACAATCCTGGGACTGTTGCAGATTTGGGGGTAGGGTGAGTAATTCAGAAGGTTAATTTGAGTTGCATAGGAAAGACAACACTTAAAGAGGCCAAAAAAAAAAAAAATGTTCTGATTTGTTAGCTTCCAAACAGATATTTTTATATGAAAGGGTACACTGCGAGGGAGTTATGTGCAAAAATTCTGTTCATGTATAACAGGATTTGTTCTAATACCTCCTACGCACCACTTTTAAAATGCACCCCTCTCCAGTTTATAGATTGTTGTCTTGGGAGAGACTGTGACTTGGTATGAGGTGGTATTTGTAGAACAAAAACCTTGCTACCAACAAAAAGCCTTAATAAAAATAGGAATTTTAAAATGATAAATAGAGACATAAATAGATAGCTATACCTTTATACTTTATAGGTTGCTTTGAAAGAAGTAAACATAAAAACTAAAACCAAACGAAGATTTCAGATTTGATGAAGTCTGAAAAGAATATTATTCACAATGAAATTTTCTGTTCACAGCTCCTGTTTTCCTAAATCCCTTTATGATATTATATTGGCATGAAGACTGATATATAGTGTAAAGAATACTTGTACACTGAGGTGAACGCTCCTCTTTGCCTAAAAAGTAACTCTTTCCTTTGGTATCTGCCCAAGCATTGCTTTTTGCAAAAGATTAATGATGTCAGGAACTACAGGGGCTTTTGTTGAAGAACCTCTGGTCACAACCAAGGGACATTTGATAGTTAAATCCAAGGAGGCAGGAAGTGAATGAAGACAAACAAGAGGAAATGATTATTTGATTGTGGCTGAGAGTGGTGCACACAAAGCCATACAGATTAGCAAACCCAAAGTGCCAGCATTCCTTCTGAGCTGTAATTTCCTGAGAACAAAAAGGCATTAACTCCGTACCCTCAATGCACAATGCCTCCTAATTGCCAGTGATAAAAGTAAGCCTCCTGCTTCTAATCCCAAAACCTCCTACCATATTTCTGAGAATACCATTTGTGAATTTGTTCACTCCATTTCCCCTATGATAAAAGCGCTCCTGGAGGTGGCATCGCTGTTTGGTACGCTTCTATATTTAAAAATAGACAGACCCAATCAATACAAGGAACAAAGGAATTAGAAAACTTCTGTAAGTGTGAAGGCTTATTTACATTATAACTGGTTGGCCAGTCATTTAAAATTATGCACCAGAAGGGGGACAAAATATACTACCCCAAAATATGGGCCTTTCTGGCAAATTGATTACTTCAAACTGGTTATTTTTAAGAAACAGCAGACACACGTGAAGCTCTGAAAGCAGAGTACCGTTTTTGTAAGAAACATTTGCATTTATAAGGGAAATCTCTATTTGTAAGGGTGTCTCCCTTGTTACACCAGGAAGAGGGGATACTCAGAATCTCTAGAAACTAATCAGTGGAGCAGACATGTACTTAAATCAGCCTAACAATCTTACCTTTGTCTGCTATGCTTTGTCTGAAAACCTCCCATAACAGATCCCTACCACCAACATCTTTTTTGGTCTTTAGCTGAAGGTAGTATTTAAGGTGATAGCTTGGGCTTTTGTAAGGAGTCAGTTTTCCTGTTTTTTTCCCATTATACAGGATAATAATACATATTATTACTTTTGTTTTTCTCCTGTTAATCTATCTTTTATCAATTTAATTAGACCAGCCAAAGAACCAAGAAAGGAAGAACGTTTTTGTGCCCCAGCAACACCCATGGAGAGAATTTTTTAAAATAAAACCTTTATGATTAAACACCTGATAAAATGCCATTATATGTACTAAAAACCAAAATTTGGGGCACCTAGGTGGCTCAGTGGGTTAAGTATCTGCCTTCAGCTCAGGTCATGATCTCAGGGTCCTGGGACCAAGCCCCACATCCAGCTCTCTGCTCAGCAGGGAGCCTGTTCCCCCTCACACACACACACACACACACACACACACACGCCGCCTCTCTCTGCCCACTGCTCTGCCTACTTGTGATCTCTCTCTCTCTCTCAAAAATAAATAAATAAAAATATTTTTTTAAAAATAAATGAATAAAATAAAAAACAAAATTTAGCTGAGTAAACTTGACGATCTAATTGGCGTTATCAAATAATTCATGAATCGGGCAGCACCGGAACTAGCAAGTAGAGGAGAGCTCTGCTGAACTAAACAAAAGGGTTTTTAAGGGCAGAGAGAGGCCATTTAGAAGAATAAAAAGGAGAGAGAGA
Organism: Taxidea taxus jeffersonii; assembly: GCA_003697995.1. Lineage (NCBI taxonomy): Eukaryota > Metazoa > Chordata > Mammalia > Carnivora > Mustelidae > Taxidea > Taxidea taxus. Next base: position 43,539 of record ML105437.1, on the reverse strand, counting down.
AAAGAATTTATTAGCAAGGAAGTCACTGTGTAGGCAAGATTGCCTTCCTGAGGAGAGAAGAAATATATATATATTTTTAAGATTTTATTTATTTATTTGAGAAAGAGAGAACATGCGGAGAGAGGGACAGAGAGGGAGAAATGGGGCTCGATCCCAGACTCTGGGATCAGGACTGGAGCTGAAGGCAGACACTTAGCAGACTGAGCCACCCAGCACCCCTGAGAGGAAGTATTCGATCAGTAAATATCTTAGTATTGACCGGGAAAGTCCATATTGCTTTCAGTTTGCATTCCTGGGGCACTGCAACTGTACTTAGGTGTTAAGTCTTGGTTTACTGAAGTGAGGGCCTTAACCTAAGTGACTCCCATGGATTTCTTTTTAACGGTCCTCCCCTTTTGTTCAAACTCTCAGCTTTAACTGAAGTGTGATCAAAACTGTTAGCGCCTCTCTTACCTACCCTCTGTAGTGCTTGTGGCTTTCCTTGATCCCTTGCATGGTAGCCACAGGTCATGATGGCTTTGCTTACCCTGTGATATTTACAGGTGATAGCTTCAGGTTTACATTCTTAACGTCAGCCAATCCCCTTTGTTCCTTTTTTGAGTTCCAGTCTTAGGGAGAGAGTTTGCATGGTAGATAGTGGCTACAAACTTGCATTTAAAGTCTTTGAGAAAAAAATAAATAAATAAATAAAGTCTTTGAGAGAATTTAACGCACCAGGGAGATTATTATGATGACTCTAAGCAGGATATTTCCAGTGCTTGGAGAGCACTTTGAAACCAAGGTCCCCAAGACCCAAATCAATCAAAATCAAGTAAGTCAAAGGAAGTCCATGTGGAAGGAGTGACCTTTTTAGGGCAAAAGGCTTGTTTTGTAACCTTATATAATTGAGTTTCAACTTTCCCAGAAGTATTAATCCAGGTACAGCAGGTGGTGTTGGCCATAGCACAGATACCTCCTTGCTTAGCTAAAAAATGATCAAGAACACTTCTGTTATCAAGACCACCTTTGGCCAGAGAGTCTAAGGGTTCTTGTTGGACAGCTATTGCTTTAGCAGCAGAATCTGCAATAAGAACTAAGAAGCTCCTGATCATAACTTCATTTGTTTTTATGCCTAACCCGGTAAGTAGTGACCTGCCAAGAGGAGTGAATCCTCAATTATGAAAGTCTCTTAGCAGGTTCTTTTTAATTTACAGTGTGAATTCAGGGGAATCAAAAAGTGAGATGTCTTATTTTGTTTGTGAAACAATTGGGACACAGATTTTTCTCCAGGCCTGAAATAGTTATTCTAAATTCCAGAGGTTAATCCCCCTTGGCAATGGCCCAGGAAATAAGGAAGGATCAGAGTATTGTCTTTCCAAGCCAATGAGGGAGTAGAGAAAATGAAACGAAGGAGAATGTTACATTTAAAATATGGAGTCTTCATCCATTGTTTTGGTGGAAGCATTTTCCCTCAAAGTCAACTATTTCTCTCCCTTGTTGTCCCGAGCAAGCAATAAAGGTGCACACATGAGTTGTACCTGTCCACAATGTCAATTTTATTCAGTCATAAAGCAAAGTTAACAGAACTGTAAAGCAGGTTCAGGATTCCAAAGTCAGTGACATTTCGCTACACATTTAACTTGGCTTCATACATGTTACTCACACAAAACAAAGTACAATACAAAGTCACACAACAAACAAGATACGGAAGAAGGTAAGAAGTTAACAAATGGAACTTGAAGTCAATCCAGAAGCAAAGAGTTCTCGTTTGAGATGAGCACTCGGTCGGTCAGGATCAGCTCTTGGTGCTTACCCTATTACGTATTACGTTTAAGCAGTGGAAGAGCTCTGTTATGCCCAGAGATCCACTGGGCAGAGCCTTCTAGGAAAGTTGCCTTTCTGATGTGATCAGATATGGAAAAATCAGTGTCTGGAATGTGGAATGTCTGACAGTTTGCTGCAAAAGTCTTCTACTTTTAAAGGAGTTTAATCAGCCCAGGACCTTTGTAAAAAGTCTCTTCTGGTTCTGCTTGTTTTCAGTTCTGGACCTTGTCAGTCTGTGCTGGTTTGGTAATATCTGCTCTGAGCTGCAATGCCTTTGGCTGATTAGAGCACTACTTAACCTGAGTCACCGCTTCACATGAGTAACTCCCATCTTGCTCCCCACACTCGTCAATCTGATTTGGAGGTCTCCAGCATCTGTCCAGGACCAGGAGTAAGGTGGAGCCTTTCTCAGCTGTGTGACATGTACCCAAGGCTCAATACCTTCTAGTTGTGTGGTAGTTAATGGTCAGGAATACTTGGTAAGATCCTTTTTCATGGGGCTCAAGGGTTCTCATCCTCTGATCACATTTCCAGAATGCCCAATTGCCAAGCTCTACACTGTGACCAGAAGGTTCTTTGACCCAAGAAGCAGCTGACCCAACTGCCAGGAAGCAGCAAATATATAGCAGAAGCTTGCATGCTGCTAGCCCTTTAAGAAATTTATATGGTTTTTGTTAAGGCTTATATGATTTGTCCAGTGAAGTGGATGCTTTGATCAGTGGAGATTATAGAAAGAACACCCCAAGTGGGGAAAACACTTTTTAACTTGTTTTTTGTGTTTTGTTCCCTAGTGTGGGGACATCAGCTTTGCAGCAGGAGAAAACCTCGAATCACCTGGGAAACACATATACAGTAACACAAACATATTAATAACTCATAATCAGTGGCAGCTGAGTGAAGTCTACCTAGTTGCCAGTGTTCTAAATGTCCAGAGGAAGGTCTGAGGCCTTTGGGGCCAAAAATTTTTTTCCAGAATTGTGGACCTCACAAGTCAGACATTGCTGATAGACCCTTGAAGTTTTTTTTTTTTTTAACTTTATTTAAGCTTTATTTAAACATATAATGTAACCCCACCACCCTCTCCCAACCCCTCTTCCCCCCCCCTCAGTTTGTTTTATGACATTAAGAGTCTCTTTTGGTTTGTCTCCCTCCCGATCCCATCTTCTTTCATTTTTACTTTTCCTACCACCTTAACTCCCACCCCCGTTGCATCTCCACTTCCTCATATCAGGGAGATCATGTGATAGTTATCTTTCTCCAGTTGACTTATTTCATTAAGCATAATACGCTCTAGTTCCATCCATGTCGTCGCAAATGGTAAGATTTCATTTCTTTTGATGGCTGCATAGTATTCCATCGTATATATATACCACATCTTCTTTATCCATTCATCTGTTGATGGACATCTAGGTTCTTTCCAT